>VZRV01010563.1:87998-107998 GCA_013398115.1 Falcunculus frontatus
AAAAAAAAAAAAAAAAAAAAAAAAAAGAAGCTCAACTCAGACGCTGATTCTGCAATCCAAGGTGCACTTTAAATGTGAGAATTGGTACTTACTTTCTGCAAAGGGTTTCAAGCCTGACATTGCCTGAAGGATGGATCTCACAGGTTGAGGAATAAAGTCAGTGCACGGTGCGTCAGAACCCTGTTTGGCATGTCTGACTGGGATGTGTCCAGGGCAATATTTCCTCATTATCCATGTTTCTGGTGCAATTCCTGTAAAACAGTCTTTTTTTAAATGGAAATATTTTGATTTTGTATCTGACATGCACATGATTTGTTAATTACCATCAGTTAATGTGTACGATGGAGGAGTAAAGTTTAGGACTACGTACCTGCCATATTTCACTACAGGAACAAAAATAAGTTGCATTAAAGTTTCATAAACACAAAAATATACCTTGAAACTAAGTGAAATGGTACAGGCAATTTTTTGTTCTTTGATGGTAAAAAACCTGACAAAGTTTCCTTAAAGTAAATGAGCAACGAAAAACAAAAATAAAACAAACAAAAAATCCCCAAGCTACCCGATTGGTTTTGGATTGCCTGTGGTCTGCAATTTTATGTGCAAAGTTGGAATCCAGAGGGAATCTCAAGCCTTCGTACATAAACTTTATAATGGAAATGCTGTCAAATGCTTAAGTACAACAAGGCAAATGGCACAGCTCTAACATGTTAAAAAAATATGAAAATGCTCTGAACCCAGGGTGAAGGCGAGCTGTCTTGACACTGAACATAGAAAGGTAAATGATTGGAACTTTAATTACTTTGATCCGTCATGCCTTGTAGCTATATGTCAGCTAAGCCAACAAAACTGACACAGAACAAAGGCCATGACTGTTTCAACATCTTAACTCATTTCTTATGGTTGATTAATAAGTCTATTGAATGAAACATGTGATGAGAATGGAGAAAAACATCAAGTGTGTGTTTATGCACACACACAAATCCCGTGTGTGGGGTTGTACGTCAGGGGATGTTGGAGGTTGGGGAAAGGTGGGGATTGGCCTCTCCTGCCAGGCAGCCAGCAATAGAAGAAGGTGAAATGACCTCAAGCTGCCCCAGGGGAGGCTCAGGTTGGTCATGAGGAAGAAACTTTTTCAGTGAAAGAGTGGTTGAGCACTGGCACAGACTGCTCAGGGAAGTGGTGGAGTCGCCATCCCTGGAAGTGTTCAAGAAATAATTGGACATGGCAGTTTGGGACATGGTTTAGCGGTGTGGGGGTGTTCAGCTGAAGGTTGGACTTGGTGACCTTGGAGATGTTTTCCAACCTTAACGATTCCATTCTGTGTTGTTCCAGGCTGTGGAGGAGAGGGCAGCTCTTACCGTGAGTGTTGTTCCTGGGAAGGAAGGTCCATGAGCCATCCAAGGGCACCCTTTTGTGGGATGTCATCCTTCTCTAGGACATTCCTACGTTTCCATGAACCCACACACAGTAACTTCTGGAATATCGCTGGTTCCTTGGTCTCTCATTAGTTATGGGTTAGCCTCAATTCTTGATAGACTGAAAGTCTACAACCACCAGCAGTTTCTTTGATAATAAGAGATCCCCAAAAGACAGAGGAGAGTCTGTACTGATATAAACACACTTTTCACAGGGATCTTAGTATCCTAGTCCACTGTCTTCTTCCCTTTCCAAACCCCATCCTCTCTCCGAGTCCCTAACAGCGCTTCAGTCGTCTCGCACAGAAATCCAACGGGACAGCTCATGTTTACGACTCGTACTCCAGTGATCTCTTTCATTCCTGAAGGATGCTGCTGATCTGCCAGAATGAGGCAACCACGAACTTCTGACCCAAACCTGGATATAAAGCTTTCACTTTAATTTCCTCTTTGCACAAACTTTTCAGTCCAGTGCTGATTTCAGGGGTGCTCCTATTGCTCCACTCGTATGGTCGATGTTAATAAATGTGGTTTCCAAAATTATGATCTAATGGACACAGTCATGATGAGCCAGAATTCAGCCCCTGTAGCAAAACATAAAGCCAATCATGGTATTTATAACAGAGAGTATGACGACATTCGATCTGATCAAAAACTTTGGGAAGTGTAGCAGAGACTGATTTCTGAATTTGATTTATATTTGAATCCAAGCATGAATTCAAACAGTAAGCGCTACTTTGGCCAAAATAGAGAAGGAAAATGGGGTTTTATTAAGTCAAACATTCAACTTGAATCTTGGGAACAGTGTCCACTAACTAAATACAACAAGCACATGTTAAAAAAATTTAAAAAAGGGGAAAAAGAGAAAAAGCAAAATCAGGAATGAAATAACCCACAATTAGTGAAAGTGACTGTCTGCTGGAGTGTCACCCTCTCTGTACCTTCTCTTTCTCCACAGTTGGCCTGCACTGGCTGGCTGGATCCACTTTTCATCATGGTTGCATAGGACCTTGTATGAGACTGGCATTAGGCATTTGACAAATTTTAGTTAAAGACCTTTCATACGTGATCAGATACTGGTGATCCACTCAACTCTAACACAGGAAAAATGTAATTTTCCATGTTTTTCTACGGTAAAATGCTGAACAGCTTTACAAGCTTTGTTTTCACAAAGCTCATAGAAAATGTGATGAGTTTTTTGCACATTAGAGATTGAGAATGGAGGTGTAGGGTGCCCATTTTTTGGCAAAGAAATTCAGGATGTTTTGAGAAATAACCCACTCTGCCTATATCCGGTAGCAGACCTTCACCCAACCTGTTACCACCACTCCATAAATTTCACAGACTCTTCCAGGCCTTCAGAAATGCATTCTGGAGAAGATAAGGTGGATTCAAGAATATTAGTGCAATTTCTTCCAAAAATTCTGTCCTTACTTGGAAGGATTTGAAGAAACAGCGACAAGGGGACACAGAGGAGACGTAAGCTTTGTCCTTCCACATTATACAGTGAATAATAAGCACAGAGCATTGTTTGCAAAAATCATTCCTGAACGGAAAAGGAGGCTAATTCAAAATTAATTTCATTTATAATAAATACCTCCACCAGCATTTTTATAAATAAAACACCAGGAGTTATTATTCTTCTATGTATTTACAAGAAACAGACAATTCTAAGAAACAGTAGAAGGACATCCCAGTCCTCAGTTTAGGACTGACGAATCCTAAGGCACCACCCACCTTGTCAGAGTCATTGCGAGCCCATCTTGCTTGAAACTCAGTCAACATATGTTTTACTATTTACCCTGATAAGTGGAGAATCAAGCCCAAATTTCTGTCGTTTCTCCCATAGGCATCTCTCTTTTCTCCCTTCGATGACTTTTTAAAGTTCCCAGAGCATGAAACATCACTTTGATGCTGCATCACATCCAGTTAGGAAGCTCTGGCATGTAGTGTTACGTTTAAACCAACATGCAAATGTAATCAGGACTGACACGTCGTCCCGATAAAGCAGTCACTCGGCTCTGAGGAACTCGAACAGACAGCTTATAAAACAGAGATTCTCACAGCCACAGGTTTGGGCCTTTGGAAATTAATCTCTAAGTCAAACTTAAAGAAAGTTTGAGAAAGATCTTAAAGGTATTCCATGCCGGTCAGTGTTTAAGAGGCATTTGGATAATGCCCTTAATAATAAGATTTAACTCTTGGGCAGCCCTCAAGTGGTCAGGCAGTTGAACTAGATTATAATTTTAGGTCCCTTCTAATTACAATTCCATTATTTTCTATTCTAAAGTCCCAGTCTTTGAAACATTCCCTCAGGGACTTTGAGTTGGCCCATGCAGATCTGATGGAGAAGACCCATAACCACCGTGTTGCCACTGGAGCATTTAAGCTGCTGCAAAAGCTCAACTCCCCCATCAAGTAACAAATTCTAGAACAAGACTAAATGGCATCAAGTTGCACCAGGAGAGGTTTAGGATTGGATATTAGGGAAATTTTTTTTTTCACCAAAAGGGTTGTCAGGTCCTGGCACAGCTGCCCGAGGCAGTGGTGGAGTTCCCATCGCTAGAGGGATTTAAAGACATGCAGATGTGGCACTTGGGGACATGGGTCAGTGGAAGCCTTGGCAGTGCTGGGGGAACAGTTGGACTCGATCTTACAGGGCTTTTCCAACCCAAACAATTCTGTAATTCTATGGACATGTATCTCTGAGGGTTTCCTGCATCATCTCTGCAACACCAGCAGGCTCAGCCAAACATTCCCAAGCTACTGAACCCAAGAACAGGAGGGGGAGGAAAGTGGGATTTTTCTCACCTCTTTTCCAGCTAATTCTTGTTAATACTTATTGAGAAGGCCATATTGTGCTAACGTCCTCTTGGGAAAAGTTCCTGCCATGTCCCGCTCACCGGCCAGGAAGATTATGAGTCCTGTCAGGGTGAAGACCTTCTCCCCTATCCCTGTCTAGGATGACTCCCCCAAAAAGGGCTCTACATGCTTTGTTAAAGCAAATCTCACATGCTGATAGTTGTTCCCTGCCCCAACCCTCTGGATCTGGGTTAAGGACACCAGATCCCAGTGGAGGATTTAACTGCCCAGTCTTTCAGGTCTTAAACAGCGCATCCACACTTGTGTGGGCCTCTGTGCAAGTGTGACCCTCAGCACTTCACCAGCAATATTGATGTTGGCTTTACAATGCTCCTGTTATCCCTATTCTAAAGACGAGGGGAAAGGCACAGCTAAATCACTTATCAAGGCTGACAAAAAAAAGCGAGTGTTGGAGCTGAGAATAGAAACCAGATCACCTGAGGTTTCATTGCTGGGAACGTTTCCCCTTCCCTCTTCCTTTGAATCTTTGTTTAGTCCTGGGGCAGGGTCATTGGAAATCTGGGCAATATGCAGATATGTTTTCTTTCCCAGAAGGAAATCAAGCTTTACAGGCTCACTTTACAGAGGCAGCCAGTCTGCTTGGGCTGCCGAGGTTTTTGCAGCTCTCACAGGACGCTGCAAAATCCAGCAATCAGACCTGTGCAGCCGGAGCGCTGTTGGAGGAGATGGCAGAGCACAGGAACAGCACATTATCTAAAAACGGGCTCGCACAATATGTTTCTATGGACATCAGAAACTAATCTTTGAAATGGTCCCTGATGAGAGCTGGATTGGCCTGGGCTGCCTTCTGAAAACGTTCCAATTCCTCCTTTGCATCCGGTGTATGTTTATTGGAGAAAGAATAAGTCCTCGTTTAAATTCTGCACATGTATTTGCACTGTGACCTTTTTAGCTGTTACCTCATGGCTATATCTGAAATTGGTAATAAAATGCAACTCGGGATAAAGAACTGCTAGGTGATTTTACACAACTATAATTTTACACTCTCAAAAGGCAGAATATGTAATTCCTTAAGCCACACACGGGAACTCAGTGATACCGGGCTGGATTTTTACTTTCAAAGCCAACACTGTGTGAATAAAGCCAACTCTGTACAACAATACAAATAATGAGTTAAACAGATATGCACAGTTTAGCTGATCCTGGTGCAGTGAGAAACCAAAGTGAAGCCCCACTGAGATGAGGATGCTACACCACTACAGGTATAAACAGCTCTCACAGCAGATAATTTGGTATCTTAGTGGTTTGATTTGTTTACCTATAACGCTTACAGGTTTTTTCTGAAGAGTCTCCCAAATCTGACACACTTTAAACAATTTCCAAGGCATCTTATTCATGTGTGAAAAAATACAACAGAACAGTGTAATGACTGAGAGTGAGAGTGAAAACTGTTATTATAATTAGACTCTACCTTTTCTTATACTATTTTATTGCATTCCAATGTTCTGATTTTAAGACTCCAGTAAGGAGCCTTTGAGTTAGGTGGTGGTCACATGCAAAGGAAGCCAGAATATGAAAACTAAATATTTAATGTCACTCTGCTTCCCTATAAAATCCACCCAGGCAGGGATACTGCTGCACACAAGCAGCACTGAGCTCAGTGGGGCTCTGCCCAGCTGCAGGTTCAATTTCACTGACCCAACAGTGCAGATTTCATAGAATTATCAGAGAAACATGGTATGCTTTGGGTTGGAAGGGACCTTAAAGATCCCCTCGTTCCCCCCCCTGCCATGGGCAGGGACACCTCCCACTATCCCAGGTTGTTCCAAGCCCCATCCAGCCTGGCCTGGGACACTTCCAGGGATCCAGGGGCAGCCACAGCTTCTGTGGGCACCCTGTGCCAGGGCTTCATCACTCTCAGAGGGTAGAATTTCTTTCCAGTATCCCATCTAACCCTGCCCTCCTTCAGCATAAGGCCATTTCTCCTTCTCCTATCATTACACGTAGTTGACGGAAGTCCCTCTCCAACCTTCTTGTAAAGATAAAATTATTTCAACATTTTCTAAAAGAGCTGAACAATCAAATCCTAGTTCCTTGTTTAAACAGAGAGGCAGAGCATGGTGGAAAAGCCATTTAAAACCAGATTCTGAAAAACTCATACTGTTATCAAATCAAGCCATGGATATATGCCTAACCCCTAAAGAGTGCCAACAGGTGTTTAAAATGTAAAAAGACTTAGCAGAAAGGTGGAGGTACAGCAAAGCAGCAAGATATTTGCCATCTGGAGCTACCCACAGGTACCCATAGGTTCCCCACTCCATGTGCACCTGCAGGGAAGGAAATACTCATCTGCATTTTGGAATTGACAGTAATTGCCACCCATGCAGGTCGTAGGGTGAGGTTTAAACTAGAGGCACACTTTGTAACTGCATCAGCATCTTGCTTTTCCACTACACATTTATTTATTTCAGCTGACAGCAGTCTCCCTGTCCAGATTTGTAGTGGCACAATACATTAGGAAAACACTTCAGAGTTCAAATTTGGGTTTCAGTTTAGCAATTAACACCAGTATAACAAAGCCCTTAAGCGTTTCTAGCACCTCCACTGATCTGAGAAGTACCATAACTAGTAACCCTTAGGCAACAAAACACACTGAATCTGGATAATTCTGAGTTTAGAGGCAGTTCTCCATGAATCAGTGCAGAAATTGTAGTGACAGAGATGCCTGGATTTTGTGTTGGATTTTACCTAAATTATATGTATTTTTGCTTTATATCTATAGCAAACCAATAATGGAAGACCCCCCAGCACCACTTATATTGATGTGAAATTTCTAAGTACAAACATTGCACAAAACATTTCTATTTATATTAATGCAAACACTGGTCTCCAAAAGCATATCAGATAGTTATAACATCTACAACACTTTTCATAGGCAACAAGACCAAAAGGGTTCTTCTGGGCCATCAAATCCATCATTCTAGCATACCCAGTTTATGATTGCTTACTTAAACTGCTCCTGGTTCACATTAGAGCCATGGTTTTGCTTCCACAGAGATTATTTGGGAACATCATCTTTCAAATGGCTAAAAGATTTCTACTTTGTTTGTGATCTGTTGAAATCTGTTCCACATTTTTCGTGCCTACGCTGCCTTTTGGCTCAAACACATCTCTGTGAGTACATCCAGAAATAAAATTGGTGTAGGTGAACGATCACTCAACCTGCATAAGAATAAATCTGAGTTGTAGGTGTGCTGGGATTTCAGTTCATGCTTCATCCCTGTGCTCACCTCAGCCTTGGAATGATATTTCGTGGCTGATTTAAATGTAAGATCAGAGCACCTCCAGAAGGAGCAGATTCTGTTTCACAGGCACATCCCTCCAATCCACCTCTGCCGTGTCAGCTCCTGCAACAGTGAACCTTTAGGTGTGCTGGATCAATTTACCTGCCTCATTGAAACCCAACAGTGTGAAGAAAATAATTTATCTAACTCCAGTTCCAGCATTTGCTCATTTTTCCAGACCAAAATAATGTAATTCACTTAAGTGTTGTCAATAGAAAAAAAGTTTTAAAAGAAACAAGAATCCATCACTCTTATAGGAAATTTGCTGACCCTCTGAAAATGTTCCTTAAAACATCTCCCATTTCCTTCCTTTACATCTGTGAATTCTGACTGAACAAATATTCTCTTGACCCAATAACTTGCTGATTTTAACAATTTCTAAAACTTCTACTTCTCATTTTGGGGGTCACCTTTATCTTTAGGATATTTTATTTTAGAAATTAATTCCTGAGATGACATTTTAGTAGATGCATTCATAAGAATTCAAATAATATTTTCAGCACTTTTTAAAAATAGCTTCATTTCTGGAAGCACCTGTAGAGCTTTGTTTCTACCACACTTCATTATATTTTTTGTTATTCCTGTTGGTTTGCCCTTTAAAAGCAAATCCACTATGTTTTAATGAAATTATAACACTAAATTTTTTTTTACATGTATTCTAAGTATTCAATTTGTTTAAAGTGCTCATGAGGGTTTTTTTCCCCTAGAGGTGATTCATTCTTCCTTTTTTATCAAATTATTCTATAGATTTTCAATACATTTGTGCAGGATCAAGTCTAACCCAAACATTGTGTATTTCTGCAATTTCATTAAGAAAATACAGAATGGAAGTGCCTTTCTGGTTGTCTGTCAAGGCAGAACAGTTTCCAGATTTTCTTTTTGTATCATAGAAAAATTAAAATATCCTGTATCTTTACATTAGTTCCTGATTTCCATATTAAAATATTTCTGTTATTGTAGAACAATATTAAGGGAAAAGAATAGATTTTAAATGACAAAAACCTCCTTCAAACCTCACCATAATGTCTCAGCTCATTGGGAATAATCTTCTCCACAGTGTGATATTGATAGTTGAATTCCAAATTAATATTCATCTGTAAAATAAGCACAAAAGGTCATAATCTGGCTCCTGATAGGCATCCTGGTCTTCTCCTGGTGTCCTGAACATCCATCCAGCCACATCTGGAGCTTGACAATGTCATATCCCCAAGGACAGTTATGATCCCAAAATTTCCCCAGGGTTTCTGATCTATTTTTTTTCAGCATGAAGAAGTGCAAACAATTTCTATATCAAACGGGAAGACTTTTTTTTTCAATTTAAAATGACAACTCACTCAAAATATTATTCAAATACATGTGGAAAAAGCTTTCCAAAACACTCTCCCATCATAAATGACAACATTCATTTTGGGTGAAATGACATCTTTTCTTTATCCAGAAATTATGGTTTAATTTTTATAGCTCCAAAATATTCCTTTTTAAGTCGTAATGAAGCCAACATCAGAAAAGTCTCTTTTTAATTGTTAGAAAATAAACAAAAAAAAGTTGTGCAGTTCCATCTATTTTCTAGTTGCAGGACAAAATGCTCCTTTTATAAATATTTAATTGTGGAGGAATAAGAGCAGCTGAAGACAGAAAGGGGTAGGGAAAATAGGAAGTTTCATTGGTTTAGTTGCAGAAAATATTTATTATTTTATTACTGTCATTCAGACATCCTGGAGTGAATTATGGCAGATGCTTTACAAAGCCAGGCAGGGACACAGAGTCTCCAGAAGTCACCAGTGAAATCTCTTCTTCCTGCAAAATCCCTCCTGCCCGGAGCAGATGTCACACTGGTAATGCACCAAAGACAACAACAGCAAAGAAAAGTTAATTACTCAGACCGGCTCCTACTACAGAAAAGAAAATGGGAAGTTTTTTAACGAGTTTTGCCACAAACACGGATCCCCTCATTGTGTTTTTACCCCAGAGTTTCACTCCTTGGTGTTGCAGAACCTTCCTGTAGCACTAAGCCGGGATTTGGGACATGAATCCTCAAACCCTTCCCAAGAATTCCCATTGCGACAAAAACTGACTCAGAATAAAATATTAGTTCTTTTTTCCCCTATATAACTTGATGGTGTCTTCTTATACTTTTATGTTTTAGTGTATTTATTAGTAAATAAGTAAAATTAACAAAAATATCAAAGGCTGTGTCTTCAGTTGTGAATCTTGCCCTGAAACTCTGGCATGAAGTAGGGTTAGGTGAGGTGAACATCCATTGTTTTCCATCAAAACAAAAAAAATAAAAACATTTTCCCTGAATATCACCAAAAAGGGAAGGAAAGCAAGAAAAATTTTGAACCTGATTATCCTTTGAAGTGTGTAATCTCAAAAATCGTAAATTAGTGCAAGAACTCTCTCTGCAGCCATGGGTCCAACATTCTCAGACAGGTCTTTGTGTTGTAACTCAGGCACTACAATTTTCTGCTCTCAAACCACTGTGTGTGTGATGCAGCACGTGCATAGGATGCACTGTACAAATGAGGACAGAAAAATCCAAAGTTTAGGTGTTCCAGGTGGAGAAAGGACAGTAGCTGCAAAACATCATCATCCAAACTTCAGAGGATCGTTTTCGACTCAAGTTCTACACAAGGGACCAAGTGTTTCACCCCAGTTTAATTGATTAGCTCAAATATACCTCAATAATCACATATGGACAAACCATGGCTTTCAAAAATAATAATCCTTTCTGTAATTTGAAAGATGAAACGGAAGAGGGATAACATCTCATGTACTTCCCAAATGATGAAAACCGTACAGCTTTCCGTTCCCAAAATTGAAATTTTATTAAGAAAAATTGAAATGGTTTGGTTTCTTTTTTAAAATTTAATTTCTCAAACCTTTTGCAAATTGGAAAATTTGTCATCGTTCTTTGCCACAGAATTTCAGTTTTGATCCGTTATCACTTCTGGCTGAAAAAGCTTTGATTAAAAAGCTTTGACTATGACATTTGATTAGCCATATATGTTACAAAAGCCATGTGGGTAATTCCCATAACCAAAGTCCAACTTCCATATCCAATCATTTTCCGTGGAGTTCTCTCCACTCATCTAAAACACAAAACTTTCCAAGCCCAGAACAGTTTTCAATGCTCAAGACTGCTATGGAGAGGATATTTTCCTGCTATGTTCTATGTCATCCATACTTATTCACAGTGACAGTGGGATTTTTTTTTCTATGAAGTCTAGAGAAACACTTACTTTACGTGGTCTGGAGTCTGTACAAAAAGACATTAAAACCAAGAAGTTAGAAGAGGAATTGGAAAAATTTCAAATAGGTGAAGGAGAATTTGTCCATCTGATGAGGAGTGATGCTTCCATAGTGCTCCTCCACGCAACATCTCCAGAGAGACAAAGCTCGGTTCGGGGTTTGCCGCACGTGAATCGAAGAAATCCACAGGCAGGATATTCTGATCATCCCTGACAACTGGATAACAACACAGAGCAGTCCTGGGGCACGTGGTTGGATGTAATTGCACATCAACAAGCGCTGGAGATGATAAACAGAAGAGCAGTGCAAAAATACACTGTGGTTGGCAGCTGTGGGTGAGGAGGAACTCTTGGCAAATCTGAGCACAGAAGCTTTGGTGGAGGAGGATGACTTACCCAGGAGCTGCTTGTTTGTAACTTTGACAAGTGTTTTCTTTCAACATGGATGATGTGCTCGAGCTAAATGTATTGTTACACCCAGATTGACAGCTCACATTTCCAGTCCTGTCCGTTTAACTCACGAGCAGCAGGCGTATGATGAAAGTCTAATGGCAGCAACACTTTTAGCATAACTCTGGGGAGGAATGATTTCCTGAAATATTTGTCCAGCTTGGGTACAGCAACTGAAATAAAAACATCCAGCCCAGGGTGGGAAGGTGATGTGATGGACGAGTACATCACAACCACTTTCTCCCGAAAATTGTGAAATCTGAGGTGGCCAACAGAGCAAAGATATTGACAGTTATCTTCAGTACTTAACACGAGTTCAAGCTGCTGTCCCACACACTTCAGAAGTGCCATGAAATTCACATGAAATATTCCAAGATCCATTTTCCTGATCAAAGTTACCTGACAGGCGACTCAGATCCACTTACAGCCTCCAAATCCGCACAGACATTGCAGTGGAAGTCTTCTGCACAAGGAGGGTTTCACAAGAGCTGATGTTTGATATCCACATGGTCAGGAAAACTCCAAGAGACTCAAAGTAAATTTTCCACAATCCCTCCTGAGCAGTGCTGGGCTTCACTTGGGCAATGCCCTCTCTGATAAGAGCAGCTGACCCAAGGTCTTGAGTAATTATCGATATTAAGGGTCCAGTATAACTTTTCTGAGTGTAGGCACGCGAGCACTAACGTCCTGGCCAAACACCAATTCGGATAATTATTTTCCCTATCTAAATGTCCCCATTTTCATTGGAATTCTTCATTTCCAAAGCTGTTCTGCAGCGCTGTTGAGCGCTGTTAAACAGCTGCAATATCTCACCCCAGAGATGGCTGCATTTCAGTGGTGGGTGATGCGATCCACAGAGTTTGAATATCGGTTTAATCACTTTGGCATCCTTCAGGGACAAAGTCACTATTTAAATGTAAGATTATCGTAGAGAATAAAATTGTCAATAAATGTAGTAATGTCTATCTCTAACTATAAGCAATTACAGAGCTAATCTCCAACTCTCAAAAAATAACACCAGATGGTATTTTTCAGAAAAGTCAAATGTAGAATATTATATTTTTTTGCATTTTTCAGTACATCATGATGGCAAATAATATTATGTGAATCCTGCAAGTACAAGAAAAATCTGCAAGTATAACATTCTTCTCTTCCAGCGAACATCCTGTGAATTCATAAATATTTACATTTTGCAAGTTATAATTATGTAGCACTGGAGGAAAAAAAAAAAGAAAAGAGTGACTGTATATACAAGTTTGTAAAAGAACATTCATAAATTAAAAATGTGCATTGTTCTGAAAATGATACCTACTGTGGTTTTTGTGTCAGCCTGTCAAACCATGGGGTACCTCCCAACCTCTCCCTCAGCTGGGTAAAAATGATACTTTTAGGTTTGAACAGCTATTGATTTCTTAGTGTGGTTACTATTAATAGTTTTAAATCATTATGTGTGAAGTCATCACTGGAGGGATCTGTTAAAACAGCAAGAAAAGTTTGTACTGCAACAGGGATAATGCTCCTGCACAAGTTGACAAACACAGATGCACTCCAAAAGGTTTTGGAATTTCGTGGAGAAATCCTCACACACTTGCCTAAATTCTGACAGTTCAGTGTTATCCTGTCACTGTCTCTTTTTAACTGGAATTTCGTATTAGCTTTCCTGTTGCAGCAATTTGTACACTAAAGGATAATTTTAGTGTTAACGAATCTGAACTGCAAGAGAGTCCTGGAGCTGAGATTTCAGTTGCAAGAACATCATTTTCTCAGCAACCAGCAAAAACTATTCATTGAAGACTATTTTATTGAAGGAATTTTACCATTTTGATTCATGAATAATCCATGAACAGATGTTGATTTTTACAAGTTCAGTTGTTATTTGAAATTGTTTGAATACTTTATACAAACATATTGCAACCTCTGGGTTTTTTGTATATTTTTTTTTGTTCTATTACAATGTTCAACTATTCATTGTGAGATAGATTGTCTCCTCATACAAATAAATCCTTACCAATGTAAAAAAAATAAAATGGTTGGACAGGTGACCTAGGTGTATTATTCATTATGTAAATTCTTTAGGGAAAAAAAATAAATTACTTTATGATCAGAAAAGTCAGCTTTTGCAAATAGGAAAAAAGAAAGGAGAAAATTATTTGTACAAATTCTCAATACTGGCTGTGGGATGGTCAATCCCTCTGAGTGTTCTTATGAAAGCAAAAACTGTGCACAACCATTCATGCAAATAGGTAAGGATTTATGAATATGGGAGTTACTTTGATATCTTAATTAATAGCTGTGAAATCAGCTTTCACTCTCTCTCTAAAGTATTTGTTCAGTTGTATTGTTGAGATAAAAACAAAACCACAGTGGCAGCACCTTTCTCTTGTAGGTGTTTTCAACGTGGGCTGTGTTTCCATTTTCCCTTGGCTGTTTCCCTGTAGAAAAATCATGCATTTCCTGTTCTTCCTTCTTTCCTACCATGCCAAATTTGCATCCACACCAGACAGTTTATCACAGGAGAAGCCTGTGAACACAGCAGGCGACTTTTTAACCGTAATTTTTACCTTGTTAGCTTATGCAATATTACCCTAATTCCAGACAAATGATGCCACATCTTCCAAGAGGAAGGAAGTCACCAAAAAAAGGTTTCCAAACCTGATTTAAGCATCTGAACCTGAAGTCCTTTCACCTGCCTTTACACAACATGAATCCTTCCCTCTTATCCTTGAGTTAGATCCCTTTTAGGTGCCTTTCTGGCAGTCCCTGGACAGACATATCTTGAAAAACTTAATATTTATTGGAGCTGCAACCTCCTGGTTTTCATAGAATCATTTAGGTTGGAAAGACACCTAAGATCTTAAAGTCCAAGTGTTTTCTGACCATCTGTGAAAAATTTACGTCATTTTCTACATAAAAATAACCAACCAAACGATGCTGATCTTCAGGTCCATGTTCTGGGAAGCTATTAACTTTTCTGAGAAACTCCATTTAAATAGAAGAATAGCTGTTAATAGGATCACGGTGACAGAGAGGTGCTGGCTGTCCAGCTTAGTTAAGAATTTGTGGACAGCAGGTGGGAAGGTTGGTGGGATGTTTTGATTGCTTCTATCACCTTCCAGAGCTCGTTTTTGCCACGATCTGAAACACCTGAAACTGTTGGTTATCGTGGCTGTGAGGAGCCTGCAGTGACTGCACAAGGGCAAATGATTTCAAACTGAAAGAGGGTAGGTTTAAATTGGATATTGGGAGGGAATTCTTCCCTGGGAGGGTGGGGAGGCCCTGGCACAGGGTGCCCAGAGAAGCTGTGGCTGCCTCTGGATCCCTGGAAGTGCCCAAGGCCAGGTTGGATGGGGCTTGGAGCAGCCTGGGACAGTGGGAGGTGTCCCTGCCACGGCAGGGGTGGGATGAGATGACTTTAAAGGTCCATTCCAGCCCAGAACATGCCGTGATTCTGTGATTTTGCTCTTGGACACCAGCCCAATACCCCTGACAGCCAGAGAGGAAAACTTAAAACTCAATTTATAAGCGAAATAGAGATTTTTTTTTTTTTATTTATTTATACCTGTAAGACCTACTAAGATTGCTAGCTTTATTTTTAATGCTTGGGCAGTTGGTAACATTCTCTGTGAGGCCCCCAAGAGACTTTTATTCCTGAATCTCCCTGTGCAGCACCTACACGGAAGCTGCAAGCCAAGCCATCAGTCCAGGTATGTTTATATGTTACCCCATATTTCAGTCTCCCAAATGAACTAATCCCCGTAGTTGACAGCACTTATGTTGCAATGACCTGCAGTCATCTGATCAACTTCCTGAATACTTACCAGCTATAATCAAATATATTCTCATCTCTTATTTGAACAAATCAAACAGAAATTGAATACATTTTTTTTTTATGAACACTAGCAATATGTTCTCTTCTCTGATAATTTTGACATTAAAATTCCATTTTAATAATCCCATCCTTCAGGCTTTGCAGACTCTTAAGGTATTAAAGCAAAAATTATCCTAAGCAGTTAGATTATAATGTATTTAAAGATTAGACATTTCATGTTGAATATTAACTGCTCCACTTCCCAGCGGAAAAAAAAAAAAAAGATGCAGGAGGTTTTTTCTTGTATAATTTATACATTTTTGATAGGTTGACTATACAAAGTTCAAACCTTTTATGAAAAAAATACTGCAAAATATACTCATAGTTCCACATTGTATTAAAAAGCTGTATATAAAGGTACGAGAAAACATTTTTGCTGACATCATTAATATATTTTGATCCCTCAGAACTAGGCAAAATGGCTGTTCAACCTCAATGCAGCCTATCAGGCTTCAGAGCTGAGGCAAGATAGTAAAATATTTGCAATTGAAGGAACTTTTATTTACATATTATAAGAGATGGGTCACATATTTGGACTTAAGGTTTCATAATAGTATAAAATAGAGAATTACCAAATTACTTTGAATCAAAGCATGTTACACCCCCAAAAAATTAACCTTTAGCCTAATTTGTAAGTATTTCAGGTATTTTTCTCAATCATGACAATTCCTTATGAACATTCCCCATCACTGGAAGTGTCCAAGGCTGGGTTGGGGGGAGATCTGGGCAACCTGGTCAATGGAAAGTGCCCTGCCCGTGGCAAGGGGTGGAACTTGGTGGGTTTTAAGGTTCCTTCCAAGCCAAATCATTCTGGAATTTTCGGAATGCTCAAACACAGATCTGAATTCAGAATAATAATTCAGCCCCAGCTCCTGGCATGGACGTTGTCCCCTCACCACTTGCTGGCCGAGCAAAACTTCCTCTACACTGAGTAAAAATGCTTTAAACTCACCCACTGTCTTATTCTGAAATAGCTTCTCTGCATTGAAAAACCTTCACCTGCAGAGAGAAAAACAAGTTTTCTTTCTCGAGTTTCTGCTTCCGGATATAAACTCGCGGTGTGGCTCAAAAAGACACCAACCCTGCTGTGCCAGATCCCCCAGCAGCAGAGGGACCTGTGGCCCCCCTCGAGGGCTTCCCCTCCTCGAGAGCAGCAGCACAGGATGTTCCTCCTCTCTTTGCACAAACGGGGGGAAAACCCTACAGTACCAAGGAATCTTTTTCCACTGGTGGTGGAACAACATCAGAGAGAGCCTGGTTTCCACACTGGATGACACCATAAATACACACCTTTTCCTGTGCTATTGCTTGTTCAGTTTTTAACAATGTGCTTGTGCTATTAGAAGTGTATTTTTGGGTTATTTCTGTGGAACATTTAGCATCTTTTCTTTTTGTCCTTTTGCCTTGCCCTTCAATTTTGACCGTGATGGATCTAAGCATATTTAGGACATTAAGGGCAAACTAAATTGTTGTTTATACAGTTAAATGCAAAAAGCATAATGGTAGGGTAGTGTCTATATTCTGGAAAATAAGTACACTTGTCTGATTTTTATTACATATCTTCTCTCCTGATGTGTACTGAGCAAATTGTGGGGTCTCTGCTGAAAATGCAACATGAAAGTTTAATTCATCTGCAGGATCTGTCAACCTGAGCATGCACTGAGCAACTGAAAACAAAGAAAAAACACTTGTGCTTCAGGAGAGATGCTCTAAGAATGCCTAAATGAACCCTGTGCCATCACAGGGCTGGTGAACACAGGTGAGTGATGGACGTGAGTTGTCTCCTTCATCAACAGCCTGTACCTGGTATCAGCATCTGCCCTGGCTCTGCAGGCAGCTCTTGGGGCATTGCCACCCCAAGGCAGCAGCTGAGAGAGAATCCCAGGCTGGTTTGGGTTGGAAGGGACCTTAAAACCACCCCCTTCCATGGGTAGGGACATCTTCCACTATCCCAGGGTGCTCCAAATCCATCCAACCTGGCCTTGGACACTTCCAGAGATCCAGGGGCAACCACAGCTTCTCTGGGCACCCTGTGCCAGGGCCTCACCACCCTCACAGTCAGGAATTTCCTCCTGATATCTTCTCTAAACCTACTCTCTTTCTGTTTAAAGCCTCTCCTCCCCTGTCCAAGTCTTCCTTGACTTCTGGAAATGGCACGGTTCCCACAGAAATTCCTGTGAAATCTGGAGATGAGGGCCCAGCAGGCCATTTTCCAAGCAAGACCCACAAGTCTGGTGGCCTGTGCGTGCAAGGGCTGCTAATCCATCCCCTGCTCCCTGGCCTCACACACACATGCACTGCTTTGCCTGCCCAGATGTTTTCTGATTAATAATGAGGTCACCCCCAATGCCAGAAACACGGCCTTGTAGTTCTCCAACACTCTTGGAAAGCCACGGAGTGTTTAAGGGGGGATGAAAATTTTAAATACAACATAAGCATAAAACAAGATAAATCAAACGAATTTGTTTAGACGAAAAGCACTTTTTTGTTTTTGTCAGTACGGCAACTGTATATTCCACAATTATTATAATGTTTTCTGACATAAAACTGCTGTATCTGACCCAGGACTCTGGTTACACCCCTTCTTGCTTTACAGGATGGTTCTTAAGAAAATGTCTGTATTTTACTATGTCCAGGGCTAAAATAGAAAACCAAAAATATGAAATTGGAAAGGGATAGTACACACCATTTCAGTGTCCATTCCTTGGTCACTATCCCCCTAAAAAAATGTTGAGGAAAGAGTGAAAAAGGCTCAATTCTTTGAATTTCTGCCCCAAAATGAGGGGCAAAGCTGCAGAGGCAACTGAAATGCCTGACCCTAAACAAACCAGAGGAGAGACACAGCTGTGTCAGAGTCCTGCTTCTCCCTTGAAGAGCTCTTGGCATCGCCCTCACGACCATTCCACTCTACTGCTTTTGCTTTGCGACTTAATATTTAACCATAAATAATTTCAAGAGGTCTAAAGCCCGGCACCAAACAGCTGAGTGTGGCTCCTACCATAATTTTTTGGAGCCCCTAAAGGCACAGAGCTGGAGAGGGAGATGCCAGCAGAGACCAAGGGCTGGTCCTACCCCGCCCAGGGAAGCACGGGCTGGGGACCACGGAGCCATGGGAAAAGCAGCTCCTTTTCCAGGCTCATGCAGCACCACCTATAGACAAAAAGACTTCATTTCTCTGGAGTATTTGAGAATGGCAGAGCCTCCTACCCTTGCTCCCTCAGCATCGTGTGTGCTGCTGTTCCCACTGCCTGGAGCGCTCAGGGAGCAGCAGGGCTGGAGGCACTTTGCATCTCTTTGATTTAATCCAGAAAGAAATCTTGAGAAACCAAAGAAGGTGAACGAGAGTGTCTGGCGCTAAATCACAAGGATCAAAGACCCAGAAAACTGAGTTTTGCTTAAAAAGTCAGGCAATTCCCGAGGCCTCTTCACCCAGAACCAGGTGCCTCAATAAACAGTTTAATCTGGGGATTTCCTCCTGTGATTCTGTTCCATAACACACAGACATCAAATTGGAAATCACACTATTGCTAAGAAATAGCACCCTGAATGTTTCTGGCTTCCCCAGCTCCTTCTGCACGTTTCAGGCTCCGTGTGGTGTCGGAAGCCTGCGGAACCCCGGCGCTGCAATCTGGGATTTGCCATGATAAATGTCTCCAGAACAGGGCTGCACGCAAGAATTCAGAGGTTTGGGGTTTTTTAATTGTGTTTCTCTGCTTACAGAGGGAATCTTGAAAATGTGAAGTGCATCACACAGGGACTGATGTGTCTCAATTTGCAGAGAGTATGGAATGAATTGTGCCTTGGGATGTGAGGCATCCCATTCTCCTTAGGGCTGAACCTTAAAAGGACAACTTCCAGCACAGTGAGAAGTGAAAACAGGAGTACAGAAAAAAATATTTTTTTTAAAAAAGCAAAATTAATTTTCACATTAATATCTGCTTTACAGAATGTATTTTCATTTATGTTTCAGAAGAAAAATTTAGGCAAAAACCCCACAAAACCTCCCCAAACACACACACAAAAACCTATGTCTGAGATGGAAATCAAGTCCTAGAATCTGACACTTGTTGCAGAATTTAGATGTGGCTTGATAAAGAGCTAATACAAAAGAATGCCTCTTGAACTGAAATATTCCTGATGGACCTTTGTTCTACTGGCTGCTTTCCTAATTTGATTAATTGTAGAACTTTGGACAAGTACAAACTTAGAACATTTGGGGTTTTAAATGCAGGATTTTCTGTCGCATTTTATGCTAGTGAGTGATAATGACATCTCTTAAACTTCAAAGGTGTCTAACCAATTAGAGATTCTCTGCAAGAGAAAATGCAGAGAGGAAAAAATAAAAGAAAAACTGGTTTTGAATAGTATTCCACAAATGCTGAATATTAAGCACGTTTTGAGAATATTTGCTTAGTATTAAGTGCACAGCTTGCTTTAAAACAATGAATAATTTGACTTTTCAGGATAAAAAGCAGTGCTGTGAGTCTCCTCTTGAGCCCATCTTTTGTTTGTACAGCCCTATAACACCATGATTTCATGCTACATGTGTTGCTTGTTATATATCCTAAAAATTCAATTTTCTTATCCCAGAAGGAAGGAGCTATAAGTGAAGGCAGTCATTTGATCATAAAGTGTTGTCAACGTGAAGGAAACCGCTTTGGAACGCTCTGCCACCACCCTTACTTGTGGCAATCACTGCAAACTGGTCTGAAACCCGAGTTACTTTGGGTTTGAGTGGGGCTACAGCAACGGTGGGCACAAAAGGAAGGAGAAACAGCATCTGATAAATGTTTCTGTGAACATTTATCCCTGCCAAGATGGGAAAAAGTACACAAGTGGTGTTGCA
>VZRV01010563.1:112998-176202 GCA_013398115.1 Falcunculus frontatus
ACACCAACGAGGAGGAAGAGCTTTGGAGGTCAGTGAAAGTCAAACCTTCAAACACAACCGTGGTGGTTTCTGTGGGTGTGAGAGCTCAGCAGTCCTGCTCTAAAGGTTCCACTCTATTTCATGGAAAAGCAGCGCGGTTTGTGAAGATTTAGGCCTAGTTTTTTACACAGATTGTGAAGAGAAATGAGTGGCAGAAGCTGCTAGAAAGCAGTGCTGTACACAGCAATCTCGTCAGCTCTGTGGCACAGCAAACACTTCAGAAGTTTCATGAAACCTATAAATCTACCTACAGCAACGAGCTGAGGCTGGCCTTGAGCAAGCCAATTCCTGCAAAAAAAACTTGTCCCTGTTCATAAACTTTAGTCATTTTTAGTAGAATTTCGTGTTCATATGATCACAAGTCTCCCATAGATTTGGCTTCCTCCAAACCAGCACAAAACGATCACAGAAGATCTTGGATCTGTCATGAGGCACTCAAAATCCCACACCTAAACATGAGGAGCTGCTGAGAACACCAGCTCAAAAACACACACCTGAACATGAGGAGCTGCTGAAAACACCAGTTCTACACCCAGCAAATTGAACCCTGCAGAAGATAGAAAACCCCTTGCACAAAACCTTGCAAGAGTTTAGACAGGATCAAAACTTGCCCATTAGAGATTTTTAACAAAGACAGGTCTGGGGAAATGGGTTGGGTTGACTGAAACACTTAACTTCATTTTAGTTGTACTTAGAATGCCTTGGAAAGAAAAAAAAAGAAACAAACAACTTTTTTTGTGGAAAATCATTTAAAAATGAAAATGTAGATAATTGCTTTAAAAACTTGTGATTTCTTCCACTGATTTTCTTCACAAGAACGTGGTAGTAAAGACATGATTTTCTTGAAAGGAAACTGCTACTTTTCTAGGAACGTATTTTCTGGCAGAAAAAGCTTGTATTCAGTTTTTTCCCTGGCTGGTTGTGCTGACAGTGTCCCAAGCACTAACATGGGGAACCCTGCAGAGATGGGGACTCCCCCAAGGTTTTGGGGAGCCCCAAGGACCCCCAGCACAGGAAAGGGACCCTGCCAGCAGCCCTTTGCTGGAGGAAGAAGATGATTAAGCAAAGGTTGATGACTATCAGTTAAGAAAACATAAAACTGACAATCCAACGATCCTCCAGGAAGGAAACAGCAAAAAAAGATGCCATTATAACTGCAAGGAAGAGCCTGAAGGCAACATTTCAACCATAACAGGACGGCTCGTAGAAATTAATAACAATTTCCCATTTACAAGCTTTTCCTTTGTTTCTGCAACAGAACCATTCCCAAGGTACAACTGGTTTCAGACGATAATTACCTTGACAGGTGCTGTATTAAATTCCTCATTTCTTCCCATTTCTCCCATGTTTGTAACAGGAAGCATCAGATTAATGTAACAAAACTGGTGCTGACTGCACCTTTTTTTTTTTCCTGCTGAGTGTGTTTGTTTTCTCACCTTAAATCCTGGCTCTCCCCAAGCTGCCTGGTTTCTTATTCCATACCTCTCTGCAAGAGTTTACAGGCTTCATATATAAATTACAATTCCCCTTTATTAATCTAATTGATCGTTTGGTTCCAAATGCATATGCAAGATCTTTTGAAACCTTTTAGACCCCTGTGGTTCAATATCAATCTCAAAATATTAAAAGCATCTTGTGGAAAATTAGAAAGCAGATGAGACACTTTGGGACTGGAGATGCTGTAGAAGCTGAAACTTTTAAAGCAGCATTGACACAATTATTGAATGCTGTCATTGCTCAAAAGGGCTTTTTATTTTATTGGTTCTTCTGTAATTGTTTTGTACTTTTACTCTATCTGTGCAGTGCAGCTGCCAGGAATTCAACCTTAATGAGCAACTACGTTTAGCTGCAACCAAACAAAGCCCTACACCTTGAGGTTTTGTTCCATTCTTCTTTTTCATGTCCATTTACCAGGCCCTGATATTTTGTTGCCTGGAATTTACAGAATTCTAGAATGTTTTGGGTTGGAAGGGACCTTAAACTCCATCTAGTTCCAGCCCCTCGCCACGGGCTGGGACACCTTCCACTATCCCAGGTTGCTCCAAGCCCTATAAAACCTGGCCCTGAACACTTCCAGGGATGGAGAAACTTCTTTGATCATTCTTCTCATCTGAGAATAAAATATTTTGGAAGTATAGGTTCTCATTTCCAATTGATGAAAAAACTCCTTGAAAAGCACGACACACAAAATTGGAATACAGCCCATGCCACATGGATGGCTTTACAAATTTCTGGTTGCTCACACAACCTTTCTCCTAAATTTGATGTATTTCAGGAAGGGGCATTTCCCATGGTGACTTCGGAGTTTTTGGGAAGCCAAAAAAGAGACTACTTCATTCAGGAACATACAGCATGCAGAGTCGTGACTGCAGGTGGCATGATTGTTCCAACAGAATTAGTGTAACAAACACTGCTGTTCTCACTCCTTGTAAGGACAGTGGCTGTTTCCTCAAAAAACCTAAAGGGAAAATATTCCTCGCTTTCTTTTCTTAATTCTTACCGAAGTGCACACTGAAAATGAGTTGAAAGGAATCAAGACAACTATGCTGCCCTTTCTCATGGAGGAAAGAATAAACCTCGATTGGTATCACCAGAGTGAGAAATGGTTGTTGATTTCAAAACACCTTTGTAGGGTCTTCCTGAAATATTCACTGTTACGAAGTTTAAATTCTTGTGGAGCACCTTGAAAAACAAGGGCCCTTTGAGAGAAAGGGGGTAACAGTCTAAATCATCTAATTTAAAACTTCCAGCCAAATTTAGAGGCAGATTGTAAATATTTAATTTTTTCAGTGGAGTGAGGTAGCTTAAAACACATAAAAATACTAAACTTAATATTGCAAGTGAATTATTAAGAAATTCAAGCAAAATAAGTCTGGAAGCAGCGTTTTTTCTTAAACTCTTTGCTTAAAGACTTTCATGGTGAGTATGGTAAAAAACCCCAAACAAATAATTAGGGGAATCTGAACAAAAGTTCTCAAATAACAATTATTTAAAAATAAAACTACACATACCATTTGCTGCATTTCACGCAGACTCTTAAGTCATTTCTTTTATATATGACTGCATCCCAAACAAGCTGAGTTTAGAAGTGGAGAACGTTGGGTGGGAGACCACAGTGAATCCAGTGAAAAGGAATAAAGAAAGAACTGTTGCCCAGGATCAGGAAAAGTCTCTCAGGTGAGTATTATGAATACTGGCAATTAGTAATAGGAGGATAAGTAAATCAACAGAAAGAAATTAGGAAAATGAAAGAAAAAATATTCAGAAGATCAAACAATTCAGAGATTAAAATAAATTGTGAGACTTTGCATCATTTATTTGAACATTTTTCTTTACTACTTTTCCCCAAACTATTTCTTGTTTTAGGGAACTTAGTCATGCAACTAAATCTGTCTCTTTCTTTGTAACTCCCTCAGTGTGTAAATGGCTTACACGAATCTAATCCTCCATCTCCAGGCTCTCCAAAAAAGCTGACATGAAACCTGTCATTCTTCATTCCTCAGATATGGAGCTTCTCCAGTAAAAAGTAAGACTCATAGAAATATAGGAGAACTGGGAATATTCACCAGCAGATGAGCTGGAAGATGGAAAATGCAGGGATCAGCAGGAAAACACTTCTGTGAAGGCCAGAGCCGTCTGTCTTCATCTAATTTAGAGTTAGTCTGAGAAAAGGAAAAGGCTACCTGACCACACAATCCTAATTCAGCCAGGGAAAAGCAGTCAGAGGAAAATCATCGGCCTGGCATGGTTGTGAGGGAAAAGAAACAAAAAGAATGCTTTAATATGGGTAAAACACAACTTACAAGTCTACTCATCGCAACGTAAAACTTCATGAAAGACAAATTGCGATCTTTTGAGAAATCCAGCTTTTAGAACTCTGATTTTACCAGCTGTCTGCTTTAGTTCAATAAAGAATTAATGGATGAAAAATGTTTAGTATGAACTTTTTTCACCAATCACAAGGCTTTTCAACCTACACCCAGAACCTCTTCCTTCCTCATACCTGAGATCTACAACTTCTCCCCATTCTCTTACGTAATATTGTCCTTTGTTTACGGAATATTTAAGGTTGGAAAAGGCTCCCAAGATCAAGTTTGGCTGCTAAATAGCAGAATCATGCCTGAAGTTTCCTCCTTCCACATTCACCGGCCACACCAGCTGTGGTTTCATTAACTCCACCCTGTTAATTTGCAAATGCCCTGCCTCAGTTGAGGAGTTGGCTCAGCCGTCTGTTAGCCCATCACCATAATACACCCCTTTTTTTATCCCATTTGAGACCTCCAGCCCAGAATATTCCAACAAGACTCTCTTGTCTTCCCAATCCACAGGTGAGCAGCAGCAGAGGCCGTTGCTTCAGCAGTGATTCATGAACCACTGGCAACAGCTCCTCCTCAAACCTCCTTGCAAGGAGGTTGGATAAAACCACCACTGGGTAATAAAATAAACATTCCCAATAAATCCTAACTCAGTGTCACTCTGCAGCAAGCCACAGCATCACTCACCTGTAAATCAATAATAAAGATGGATGTAATTTGACCACTGAACAGTGCAAAGAAGCCAGGAACTGCTGCTAAATTTGCTTTTCCTCCCCCTACTATCTCATAAGGGGAGGACTGGGCAAGGCTCACTTCCTGTTCTCCAGCCATCTTTTGGGATCAACCCATTGTCTGCAGGTCTTCATCTCCACCTTGCTCTCAATATCACCAGTCAATTACAATCAGAAAAGACTCATATTCTTCCATTTGCTGCTACTTGTCAACATTATGATCTCAGCAAAGGTCATAATGCTCCAATATCCAAAATCCAGTTAATTGATTCCCTCTGGGTATCAAATCCCTACAGCACTGCAGTTATTGCTGCATCAATCATATTGCTATTCATACCAAAGAATTAGAAGGATGTCCAAAACACTGAAATCTCCTACTCCTCCCATCCCCAGTGTCTCCCTCCGGCCATTTCTGAGCACACCAATTTTCTTGATAACACATTTGAAATTCGATTTCCCTCACAGGATTTGATTGTGCCTATAAATCTGAGCCTGGCCTCTGATCAGATCCCCAAAATGTTCCAGCCTCCAAATTCCTCCCAAAATTTCTGCCTAACTCTCAATTACTGTATCTGTATCCTAACAAAATATCATCCTGCCACCTGTTTGGGGATTAGAACACCCAAGAATCACTGATAACTCACATCAAATATTTCTACATCACTCCCATTTTCTGTAGCCATGTAAAACATTTCTACAACTTTAATTTCACATCCAAATACATCAACTTTCATGTTCTTTCCCAGAGGGACTAACAAAGGTATGAGATTCCCAATCATAAGAGTTGTCAGGTTTTTTCACTAAATAATAAATCCATTCAAATAACTTTCAAAACAGAGCCTCAGAGCCAGTTACCTGCCCAAGCAACTGCTGCAAGTTTGCTACTCACAAAAAAATTCATTAAAGCACAAACAAAATGAAGTCCTTTAGACCTGAAAAAAAAATTAGCTTCAAATGAGACTATACATTCAAATATAAACCAGGATCAATACAGTAATTTTGCTGATGAATTTCTGTGGTCGTATATAACATCAATAAACTCTCACTGAGTTTGAGAGATGGAGGCCTTTGGATGGAGAGCTGCATCTTCAGCAACGGTGAGTTGAAGGGCCCAGCCTCTCCATCAAGAGTTTCCTTCCACTGATTTTCATCTACTTAGAGATATTTGTTCTCACTCTTAAGGTGATTTTATTTTTAATGTCATGTTATTGCTAAGAACTCTGCCACCAAAAGGAAGTTACTGAAAACCTGGGCTCTGCAAAGGGACCAGATACAGCCAGGGAGACATGAGTTACCTTGGGAATATCTGCGGCCATCCTGGCATCCCACAGGACAGGAAAATTGAAGATATCAGCATCCTTCCTGGAAGATTTTCAGCAGCTCAGGTTGAAAATGGAGGATCAGTTACCCATAATCCTTTTGTGGAGCCCAGTGAAAGGATTAAATAAATGGTAAAACATGGTTAAAATGGCAACTAAGTCATCACAGCTGGGCAAAACCAAAATCTTTTGGCCTCAGAGACAACTACTTTAGGCTGAGGTCAGAGGTGCCCAATCCACAGACAGAGTGGGCACCTCTTTGGGGCTAATGCCTGCTGTTTCTGTCATATCTTTTACACCCACACTTGTCTTTCAACCACTTGCAAAGATGATGAAAAATTTTCCTGCAAAAAGTGTGTTTTCTGAAAAAACACCAATTCAACAATTATGGATTTTGAACTTGGAATGTTTTCTAATCACCTGGTATAAAGTACGTCAAGGAAGTTTCTTTGACTAATTAGAGGAGCTCTTCAAAATGGGATTGTGCCTCCTTACCCCAAGCACAGCAACAGCATCAATAAATAATATTAATTGCAGGGTGGATTCAACTCCAGCTATTTTATTGCTGAGGAACTCAAACAACAAATAATGCCAGAGCATCTATCAAAGAGAAAGCCACACAAGTTCACCGAACCATCCTGTGTACATTTATCTAAAACAAAAATTGTATGTAAATGTGTATGCAAATTAGGTGTGGCCCTCAAGCTCCTGGAAAGTTGCCAAAAAAGCCTTCGGTGTTGCAAAGTTGAGCATCCTATCTACCATATGGTGGTACCTATCAATCTCGGGAGGGAAAAGATACCAGCTCCTCATACAGATGGCACCCATCACAGTACCTGTAAAAAGTTTGGGGATTTAGCGATGAAAATGAGGCGTTTTCAATGTTACAGAAAATGTTCGGAGTTCTAAGAAGAGTTTAACCATTATTATTACAGCAATATCATACAAAATGTATTAGTAAGCTATAGCCAACCTAAAATTCTTCTAGGAGGATTTGTTAACCAATGATAGAAAATAAAAATATTTCCATAGGCGTTTCTGGATGAGTGGGTGCATTTAACTGGAACAGGTACCCCTGGGACAGAAGAGGTACAATGACCTCATAGAAACAGAGAATGGTTTGGGTTGAAAGAACCTTAAAGTTCATGTCATTGTGCCCCCTGCCATTGGCAGGGACACCTTCCACTATCCCAGGCTGCTCCAAGCCCTGTCCAACCTGGCCTTGGACACTTCCAGGGATCCAGGGGCAGCCACAGCTTCTCTGGGCACCCTGTGCCAGGGCCTCCCCACCCTCCCAGGGAAGAACTTTTTCTAATACTAAATCTGAACCCACTCTCAGTGAAACCCATTGCCCCTTGTCCTGTTGCTACAGTTCCTGGTGAAGAGTCTCTCTTGACTTCCTTGTAGGCTCCCTTCCAGTACAGCTACAGGACTGAGTTAGATCAGATATCCAGCGGTCCCTGCTGATTGCTCCTTGACTTTCATTAATAGTCCCAAGTCTCCAAATAAACAAACTGGATTTCTTCTGAGCAAAAAAAACACAGTTTCTGAAGCATTTCTTGGCTTTGGCATCGTGGTTTGTGTGATTGGGCTCCCACTGCCCCACACTATGATTGATGAACATGCCCCCAGCAGCACCACAGGACCTAGAAAATCACTGAGACCTGGTTTTGCACTTGGTTGCTGTAAAGTATCTCAACTTTTCTCAGCAGTTTGGGGGCTTTCACTTCTCTGAAACAGAGTTTGGAGAGAAAATTTTCGCTTTTGCTATTGAGCACTCATGCCAAAGAACATTCCCGTTCTCCCATGCATACCATTAGCACAGTGTACATCTGAAAAAATGTATTTATATATCTCAGAATGTGAAGTGATGTGTAATTAGGAGTTTAGATGAGAAATTATCGCGGGGAAACAGGGCTTGGGAGTTGTATCATCTGTTGGGTGCAGCGCTCGCGTGGCTCCGCGAGGAAGTTGCACGAACACCGCACGGCACTTTCCCTATTTATAAAGCACCGAGAACTTCTCCGCTCGGCTGCAAGGCCCACTCAGCCAAGCTGTGTGAATATTTCATAATGAACAACTCATTTGCAAGATTTTGACTCTTTGTCTGTTTACACGTTGCTGTTTAATGGCGAGGTATTTATTCCCGTGGTTTCTGCTCGAGTGAACCACGCGCTGGAGCGGGTGGGAGTTTCCCTTGCCCTGGGCAGAGTATGGATCTTATCATTTGGCCCAGTGGGAGATGAGGGTGGCCCAGAAAGATTGGAGTCCCAGGAAAAGAAAACAGTTAAGGATGCATAAACAACGTGCCTTGCTCTGATCCATTGCTAAACAAGATGTATAGATTTTGTGTAGTGTTGCCTGTAATCAACCTAGTGTGGTATAATTAAGGGACTGGTTTAGTTTAGATATAAGAAATGAACTCTCCTTCTCAAATGCAAAATTGGTCAAGGGGTTGGTTGGGTTTTTTATTTTACTCTAGTTTATTTTCTTGCGAGTGAAGCGAACATTTATAATTTCTGTTCTTTCTGTTGTAAATTGTGCGGCGCCCAAAGTTAAAAAAATATCTGGCAAGAACACATTGCATATTGCACTCCCCATGATTAGTACAGGTCCATTGGTAGAATGAAATCAGCTCAAACAAAGAGTAGAAATAAATCATTACTGGGTACATGAGATCTGAGATGGAAAAGGCACTAATGGTTGTTAAATGAGGTATATTGCATAGAAGGATTATATTTTGAATGGTGTTAAAATTGCTTTGGGAGTGAATATTCTGACTAATATTATTATTTGTGTACTTGAACTCTGACATGATGGGGTTGTACTCCTGTAAAGAGTTCATGAGAAGTAGAAATAGATTATCAATGTCTTTTTTTTTTTCTTTTACGTTCTGAATAACAAGACGATAAACCACACTTACAGTGTATGAACTGCAGCTTTATCTACTTCTCACTATGAGCCAATCAAGTCAGAAACGTACTTAGGGGTTTTTTTCATAAAAACATGTTTTTGTGTCAGTGACAAAGGATTTCATAAAAATGTATTGATCCCCAAATGTAAGAGAAATGTGTCTCAGATCAGGCTGGGATTTGGGGAGAGAGGAAGGAACTCAGAGAGAGAGATCTTCCAAGTCATGATGTAAATATTCAGTAAAGACTCACAAGTACAAAGTGGTTGGGCAGTGACCTAAAGTCTTCATCGTAGATACATGAAGAAGTTGGCTTTTGATGATCCTTGTGGGTTCCTCCCAGCTCAGGATATTCTGAGTCTACCATTCTACAGGTCTGTTTTAATGATGCTTTCCAGTAAATCCTCATGGCCATTGTGCAGGGGGGGACACAATCCCAACCTCTGGCTCTTGCCCCCAATGCCACATTATTCCCTCTCCAGGGGCCCTGGACACACAACTCCATCCACAAGATGTTGCAGGAGATATCACTCACTGTTTCTCCTGTCTCCTCTTCCTGCTGTTATTTGGGGGAGGGGGGGGATTTTTTTTCCACTCTTACCTTTCCAGTTGAATAATTATTTCTAAAATGTGATGCTTTTTCTCCGCTGTAAATTTCAGTTTTGGTACTGTGCCATTGTTGAAGGCAAGCTGGCAGTCTGTCAGATTGTTTTCAGTAAGTTATACGGCATTCAAAGTTAAAATGGGACCATTTATCCATGTTTGTATTTCTGGGATCATGGTTTGTAGAAACAATTCGTTCCAGGAATGGAACTTTTGTTACCGTTTTCAGAGGAACATTTGGCAGGATAGGCCCATGAATTAAAAAAATAAACTTAAAAAAAGTCTTAAAAGAAGCAAAAGAAACACAACTGCGCTTTTAAAAGTCTCCCATCTCTGAGTTATCAATAACGACAGTGAATGCTGCCCTCAAAATTTGATAAAATAGATCTTTTTCTTTGAGATCTACTTCCTCTTCTCTCACACACAGGTATCAGTGAAGATTGCCTCAAATTTTCATGTGATTTAAGTCTTTTTTTGAATACAAGCAGTGAGGGGAGGATATAGAATCAGGCTGAGGCTGAGTTAATGACTGATGGATCCACCCTGAATGAGGGCACCCGGCAGCTCTGAAAGGCTTCAATTGGTGTATTAAGACCAGGGAAAGGGTGTAATTTATCTCAGATCATAGGCTGTAAAATCACTCAGAATTCAAACTTGCTTGCAAACAGAGTCGTTTTTATTTGCCTATCAGCTAAAACATGTTTTGTTGTCTCCCCCCCCTCCCTGAGTAGAGTGGATGAAGTTTTTCTCTAATTACTAATACATTTCACACAAAAGAAATAAAAATTCTGGGAAGTAATCTAATCACAAATTCAGATCTCATCTGATAAAAAGGACCACAAGAAGGAGATTTTTTTCCAATATTTGTTTGAAATGAAATGTGCTTCAGAAATGACGTGGTTTGTTTTGACGCTTTCAAAGTGGAGCTGCTGGGGGTTTATTTTTGAAGTTAAATTTGAAAAGAAATGGATTCAGAGTAGATTAAAATGTTAAATAATTCAAAACTAATCTAAACATTTCACCTTGGTCAGCTGTATCGGCTGACTTCAGGTTTTAATAACAAAAAAATTCTTAGCAATTTTTACTGATCCTTTTTTTTTCCCTTTTATGCCAAAAAGGTCCCATTGATTCCTATTTAAATTGAACCTTCTCAGGTTTCTGCTATTTTTTGTAGTCTTACCTGACACAGAACAAATTAATTATTTTCCCAGCTCTATCATGGATTAATGAGCTCATAAATGAATAAACTGCAGTAAATCCACAGACTGTCTCTCTTTCTTCTTCAGCCAAATTTCACAACTTCACCTGTTAATCACCTATATTAAAGGTGCTACGTATTTGGTTTCTTTTGGACTAGAAAGTTCTATTCCCACTTTTCTGGAATTTCAATGGTAGAGTCATCTGATAGCCTGAAAACATTTAGTACAAACTCTGAGGTCTCTTAACTTTCCTTTGATGCAATATTTACATCACAGAAATGGCTGATTTTCACTTGCACTGAAGACTCTGTCATGTAATTTTGAACATTGATAGTAAAAGGAGATGATTTTTCAGAGCAGTTTTATGTCACCATTTCTCTTCAGTTACATTTCCCTGCAATTTAATGCAATCGACCAAATTTGAGAAGTTGCTTTCAATATTATGTAGCACCCTGTAATTTTTAACACAAACCTCTGTGGACCAGGATAATTTCTAATCTATCCCACCACTAACCCTCCTGGCTGGTACAGGGTCCACTGATTGCTGGTGTGCCACACTTTGTTTTGCGTTTTTTAGCCAATTTTAAATCCATTAAACTTAAATTTCCACTTATTCTGTGGCTCCACATCTTAACATTAACCTCTTCTAGGAAACCCCGTCAAAGGATGTCTGAAAATGTAAGTATAGGATGTCTGTTGCTTTGCCTTGTCTCTCCTGGCAGAAATAATAACGATAAAGGATTCCAGTAGATCTGTCAGACCTGAGGACTTTTGCCCCACCCAAAATTAAATTTGCTTTCTCTAATCAGGCAGGGCTTGTCCCAGTGTACCTTTCATTTGATTCCTTAAAATATTAACTAGGACATTCTCCACAGTTTATGCCAGAGATATGTTCTTTCCCCATATGTCCCTGGACCAATTTTAAATAATTCCTTTATTAAATTTCACCAGCCTTCAAGGATCTGAAATTTCTAATAGAGTCTCCAATTTCCCTTCTTACTTTCTTTGGCTCTCTTGGATATATTTTGTCTGATTCTGGTGTTTATCAATATTTTTAAAAGCCTCTAATCTTTTGATAGCTACTTTGAGTGGTGTCTGGATGCTTTCTAAGTCCTCAATTTCAAGCTCTGAAATCTGGTGTCAGGTTTATTCAAATGAAGGGGGCAGGTGTACAGAAATTGTCTCAGGTAATTTTTTGTGTCTCCTCTTAACTATCTCTGAGAATGCTCTGGGTTTTTACCAATGCAACAATTACTGTCACCCTTAAATGCATTTAAGATGTTTTTTAGAATATTTTTAGTCTAAATTCGATTTTGCGTGCCTAAACCGGATTTATGGGTTTAGAGTGATGCCCACTAACCTTGCTGGAGTTCAAGCTCTGCCAGCACTTCCACCTAAAACCAGTGCTGCTGTTGTAACTTAGCTGTGAAAACCAGCCACAGGCTAAAATAAGGCACTGAAAGTTCCCTCCAAAGCCTTTTCGTTTGGGGTTTTTTAAGGGTTTACATTAAAAACAAGGAGGCTTTTTTTAGCACATGCTTAATTTGAAAAGAACAATAACCAAACAAAAAAAGACTTCATAAAGAACTTATGCAGACTATTAGTCCCTAATGTGGACCAGACTCGGGGTGTGGGTATCTTTTTAAATGATTAACTGCAATGGGAAATTATTAGAAACAAGAAATTGGCAGAAGTAATTTTTTTTCAAAGAACAGTTTAACGAGGATGGATTTGTTTTAGAAACCAAACATCCTGAAAACACCAGAGCCTGGACCCAAGAATCACCAGACTCATCTCACGCATGGGTTGAACAACGGTGTAAGGACAATGGCATCTTCAGCTGCTGCATCCTTGGTCCTACGGCGTCCCAAATCCCTACAGGCTGCATCCCATAGAAGGGACACACAACCTAGGCTTGGACAGAAGTCATGCATCTGAATTTTACATCACGGTCCAAAGGAAATTTCATCCATTGTGGGTGCTCTCCATGACTTTCCTAAGATTTGGGACAACTTTTCCACCTCAGACCTCTACTTTTAGCTGTTTGATAATGTATTTACATAACAGTGACAAAAAGTGAGACAGGAACAAAGCAATTTATGATTAACAAATGGAAGAATTTCAGGCCAGGTTGGATGGGGCTTGGATCAACCACTAGTGGAAGGTGTCCCTGCCCATGGCAGGGGATGGGATGAGATGAGCCTTAAAGTCTTTTCCAACACAAACCACTCTGTGATTCTAAGATATTCTTTTTTTTAATCACTTCTTTTAAGCACTCCAGAAAATTAAATCCATTCTTTTATCTCCATGTGCTTGTCATGCCTTCCCTGGTGCCACGAGCTGTGAACAACAAACTTAATGTAACAAAACACCCAAGTCTTAGTGAGAGTTTCACAGCAGGTAACAACATGCTCTGATCCAAAATGCAGCTGTGTAGCAGATTTAGGGGATCACACCTCAGGAAAAACATCATCTCCTGACCCCTTATCTACAGCATCCCAAAGTTCAGGGCAGCTCCTGAGAAAGGGAGCTCAAACCTCCAGTCCTGATGTCTCCATGAAAGAATCTGACTGCTGGGACTGGCCCCTTGAACCTCCTTCCTGAGCTTTCCACATCAAATAAACCACATTTATTAGGTGAGGGAGCTTGTTTAACAATCAGGTTACATTCGCTCGCAGTCACCTGGGAAACATAGGTTGCAGCCCTTGATATAATAAATCATTATCAGGATTTTGCACACATTGGAACACATGGGATGCTTTGCCCCATGCTGCGTTTTATACTGAAAGTCCTGAGCAGTTTGCATCTGGATCTAAATTGCCTGTAGGGGTTTTTTGGAATATTTGTAACTGCTGTTTCAAAGCATCTCTGACACTCAGCTCTCCCGTGATCTGCTTGGGCAGCACCGAGGTTTGCTTCCAAGCTGTTTAAAGGGTATGGTTTTGTGAATGAGGACAAATAATATTAATATAAAAAGAAGACACAGATATAAGGATTTAGGCACTGAAAACTGGAGGTGGTGCCACGATGCTTCAGTCATTCAAACCCGAATGTCACAGATTAGGTAAAACCAGATTTATATTAAAACTAAACAACAATTAATCTAATTCATGCTTCAATGTAAATTTCTCAAAACCACCTAAAACCCCTGAAGTCTTGATAAATGTTGGTCATTTGAAAATCTTACCTGCAAAATACTAAATGTATTCTCTTAAACACGGAGTAGACGCTGTTGTCACTTGCTGGGTGAATTTGGCCAAATAGCCCTTCATGTCACGGGTTGCTTAATTTGAAATAAAGGTTTCAATGAAAAGTGATAGAGAATAAGGGCTTTAATAAAGAATGGTAAAGACTGACAGACAAGTTTGTATTCACTACATATTTAAAGTCAGTTTTTACTAGTGGGAGGTTTTTATTTATTCTTTACCTGGGCTATGAGGAATCATAATCATAAGGACATTCTGACTGTAGATTTTGTAAAATGTGCTGAATTCTATCATTTTGTTGACACCCACTCCAAGTTCAGCCGTGACGTGTTTCTGTTCTAAGAAGAAATACATCACACAACAGTGTTTTCAGAGAAATTTCAAGTAATCAAAGATGTGCTCTTTAAAAAGTGACCCAGCAGGGTCCGTGGAGGTCACAGGCGTCTTCCAACTTACCCACCTAAACGATATAAACACACTGGAAAGTCCAAACAGTCGAAAGCAAATCTGTTGTTGCTGCAACACTGGGATCTGTTGTTAATAGGTATGACAAAGCAGTAATAGCATCCCAGCATTTTTTGTATTTCCACTTCAAACAGCAAATCCGACTGAATTTACCTAATACTTCAATAATCCAATTATAACACTTTACCAGCAGAAATCATCGGCGCATAAGCCTCAGAGTCAGTTAAATGAGGGCTGTGTCGAGCTGCTCACCCAGGATGCATCGCAAACTCTGGCGAACGAGTTCCTCCGGGAGCGTTGACTTACGTGAGGAGTGAGTGCAAAGTCCTCGCTTCAAACACAGGGCTGCCAAGATGCTGGCAAATCCGTACAAACCAGGGCAGTGAGGGTGGGGGCAAGGCACCAAACAACATGGGAAAGCTCCCAGCCTTCAAATCAAACCACAACACAACCAAATTCTCAGCCTATGCGTCGGCAGAAGCGGCACATTTTGGTGTAACCACCAGAAACCGCTGATTTGTCGATGAAAGTCCATTTATACAAAACACTGTGTGTTCTAAACACAAATTGCTGATATTTTTCAATTCTGGAGGATTTAGGGCCCATAAGTGTCGTTTCATTTCTCTTTTCACAGCCATACCACTTCCTTTTACTCCTTTACCCCATAAATCTGCGCCCGGTGATGGCGACTCTTGCATATCAGTCTAACACCCTTTTTCCCCCTGCATGTAGTATTTGTTTAACGGATCAAGGGAACTATCCTTCAAACAGAATGAGATATTCTATTCACAGCTAGAACGTTAATATGTCAGTAAAGTTACTTGCCTTCAAAGTAGGAGAAAATAAATCTCGAAGGCTTGGATTCGCACAGGGCTGTTAATGAGCGATGATGGTGTGATTTTTCAAGGATTACGTGATCGAGTCAATTCCTTAAATTTAGACAAGAGTTTCAGTCCATATTTTAGTAATTTCAGCAGAAACACCATATGCTGCCCAGGGAAGTTGTTGGTGCCTCGTCCCTGGAAGTGTTCAAGGCTTGGAGCAACCCGGTCTAGTGGAAGGTTTCCACCCATGGCAGGGCGTGGAATGAGATGAGCTTTAAGGTCCCTTCCAACCCAAACCATTTCTGATTCTATAAGATTATGATGAAAAAATTACCTTCTATGTGTAAAAATACACCCTGCTGCTCAAGAAAGGCTTACAAATGTGTGATGACTAGAAAAGCTTTGTGTCAAGAGTTAGCCCTAAAAAGTAAAATTAAACCACAGATTAAAGATTACCCACAGAATAAATACTCCTCTACTTCACCAAACTCGCTCATCTACTCAGATGTGAGTTTCCTCAAAGGTTCAAGCCAATAATTCATCTGAGTCCACCTCTTTTTTTTTATTTTTGAGAAATGTATGGGTAAGTATCAACTGCAATTAATCGTGTTTTGAAAGATAGATTATTACTGTAATTTCTGCTGACATTTTGTGTGCAGTATGTTTTTCTTTACTAATTAAATACCGTGAACTGTTTTCTGAGGGTTAATATATTTCACAAAATTTCCAATTTATAAATAAGTCAAATTCAGGATATTTATTTGTAATTACATGGCAATGTAAACCGGAGATGGGATAAAAGAGGTAGACTGGACAAAAAGAAACAGAGATTTTATCTACTCCATGTTTGGCAGTTGGCTGTGGAAAATATAATCCAGTCATAAATCTATGAACCAGCCTTGAATTTCTATTACATTACTTTTAAAATAATTGCAGCATTTACACATCCCCTAAAATGTGCCATAAATCCATAAAAATTATCCATATGTTATATATCTAGGAATGAATTAATTACTTTTCACTGTAAAATACAGATAAAGAAACTCTACCCAGAAAGTTAAAAACGCCTTTAATAGATGCTTTTCCATATGCATAATAAGGAATTATTGCACCAAGGGATTATCTAAAAACTGAATTTATATGACAAACAGTTAAAACAGGAATTTAAACTGATGCTTCTCTCTCTCTAAGAGTCTTTTTGGGTGCTAATATTTGAGAGCAAATAGAGTACAAGTTACCCATGCTGACAAACCTGGCCCAGGTTATACCTGCTGGAAAGCCCAAATCTAGTGGTGCTCGTCTTCCAACAACAGAACTTTGATTAAGTGCTTAAATGCAACTAAAATACAATGTAAAAAATATTTTTCTCATTTTTTGGGACAACAGCATGAGGAGTCTCATCTGTAAGGTTCATAAACCCTTCTGCTGTGTCAGTAAAGAGGACAACACCTCTGAGAGAGAGAGGAAAAGAAAGGGAAAAATTACTAGGGAAAATGTTTAGTTTCTTGTAGAAGTGTGGAATTACTAAGGTTGGAGAATACCTCCAAAATCATCCAGTCCAACCTTTGACCAGATAACACCACACCCCCTGAATTGTGTCACAAAGTACCACATCTACTTCTTTTTCTGAGCACTTCCAGGAGTGGTGACTCCACCATTTCCCTGGGGAGCCTGTAGCACAGACTTTCTCAGACACATTCATTCTTTAAATGTTAAGGGATTGGATATCCCTGCCCAGTAGAATTTCAAATTATAAATAAATAAATAATTTAAGAAAGCAAACACAAAACTGGAGCGTGTCTTATAAGACGTTTAGAACAAAATCAAACCTGCGTATTCCCCACAGCCTGTCTTTTTAACCACATAGTCCTGTAGTTGCCACTGCCCCTTCCCTTGCCATTGAACACTTTTGATGTGCAAATTATCTTAAAAAGAAACCAAGTGGTGTGACAGAAAGCGCAACTCTGAACAAGCCTGGGTTTTATCAGCTCATCATCGTGCCAAGGTTGATGGCTGGAGCCTCCCAAGAACAGCCAAGATCAAGGATGCAGGTCTAGGTGATGACTCACCCTCAAAGGGCACAAAAATGCTGAGGAAGGGAGAGCAGAGCAGCTAAAAGCCTTAAAGTTTAGACACTGAATATCTGGAGGACAGCTGGAAAAGATTTAAAGAGTGTTTCACTCTCTCTCCAAGCAAGGGGTGCCAACAAAAAACAAACGTAACTCTTTCTCTCTATATATTTTTCGTGACAAAAGCTGATTCTCAACTTGTGGATGTTTTTAATATTTAGACAGAAAAACCTAACTCTGAAAGGATATTCAAGAAGTGTTATGAAAAAGGAAGATTGATACTTCAGAAACAGAGGGGACAAAGTGAAATCACAAAGGAGTGGGACTGATCCAAGACTAAGAGCCAACGCCCCTTCCCAATCCTGAGGTTCCCACTAAATCTTGGATGTTGATGAAATTATGATTGTGTCCTGAGACAAATATTCCTAATTAATCCCTGCAAAGGAGTTAAAGTTTGCAAAGGAAGCACCGAGGCCAGGGTGAAATGTGGAGGGTGAATATCCCTGTGGCGTTGTTGAGATATTTGGGAACACGCAGTAAAACAAGAAAGGTCTGAGGTGAAAATGCTGCATTACAGAAAGGGCAAGATCTAAAGAAAATAGGAACGTGTCTGCTGTGACAAACAACTCATGTAAAGGAAATCCCCAACATTCAGAAGGAGGTACAAGCTTTTAATTGGGAAGAGATTTTAACCAGGCACGAAGAGCTCACAGTGTGCAGAAACAGGACAAGCAGCCTCAACACCTTGGAGAAATTATTTCAAAGACAGCAAAGAAACAAACCACTGATGTGTGACATTTATTAACTCTTTGCCAAATACCTACATCCATAATGTGCTGGACACAGACAGGGCCAGCCCAGAAAGCTGGTATGGTTTGGGCTGCCAAAAGCTGCCAGCACTTCCTATGCGCTTAGGATTGCACAAAAAAAGGCTCGGGCAGAGCCAGTGTTAAAACATTGAGACCTTCAGCTACAACTTAGGTGAGTATCCGGCCTCGTGTAAGTTGTACCACAGCTTTACTCCAGATTTATGTCTTAAACTGGGATTTTAGAGGCTGCTGACGGCACGTGCACACCACGCAGAGGTGACACCTCAAACTCCTTGTACACAGAGCCAGAACTTGGAGCAGAAACCTCATTTGTGGGGCAAAATCCCAGCACCTGGGTGAGAACATCCAACAGCATCACAAACACCTTTACCCTGATGTAGTTTCATCTCTACTACTGCTTTCACCATGACAGAAACTCATGCAAGATGCTCTAGGAGCAGATCCTGACATCACCATGTAAATCCTTGATTTTCCCCTATCTTGAGACCATTTTCTTTAATGGTGTGTTTGAACAGTGCCAAGCATAGCTGAGGTCTCTTTGATTGGGACCTTTAGGAGTTTTTTCAGCACAAAGAAACACAAACAAGTAGCTAATAGCAATCTATCACACCTAAAATCCATCCAGCAATCGCTCTGTGGTGCAGCCCTGCCTTTTATGTGGTTTGTTAAATGTCTTGCACAGTGTGTGGGTGTTGCATAAGTAATAAATAACTAATATTTGTAATGCTTCTAACAGTGACTAAACCACGAACATGCTGACTAATACTGTCTCACTGGCTACCTCCACTGTCTGCAATCTAAATGCATTCATCTCAACTCTTTTTGAACCTGCTCTTTCTCATCTGAAAGAAGGCAGGTTCAGATTAGATATTCGGAAAAAATTCTCCCCTGTGAGAGTGGGAAGGCCCTGGCACAGGGTGCCCAGAGAAGCTGTGGATGCCCCTGGATCCCTGGCAGTGTCCAAGGCCAGGTTGGACGGGGCTTGGAGCAGCCTGGGACAGTGGAAGGTGTCCCTGCCCATGGCAGGGGGTGGCACTGGATGGGTTTTAAGGTGCCTTCCAAACCAAATCATTCTGGAATTTTATGACACTGTGACGATTCTCACAGGAGAAGTTACCAACCCGAGAGTAACACAGGAGGGACACAGTGAATGTACATTAATAACATCTTCATATGGACATGTGTGGTTTACAACAGGACATTGTTTTACAACCAGCCAAGCCTTTGCACTCGTGCTCCCTCCATCTTCTCCTTCTAAAGATGTTTTATTTAACCGAGGAGTCACATCCATGTTTCACCTTAGAAAGGGGAGAGCCAGCCCAGGGATGGGCATGAAGGGTGATGCTTGTATTTAATGTGCTTTTGCTTTTATCCAATCCTATTTCACATATCTGCTATTTCCTAAGGAGCTGGGGGAGCTGCTCCTCCCTTCTTGTGCCTCCTGGCTGGAGGATGAAGCAAGTGGGCTTCTGGGTATAGACTCAGAGAGCACTGAAAGCAAAGCACGTCGAGGGGAAAAGCAGACGGAATTGAGGTGCAAGAGCGAATTATTTATATTGGTACAAGTACGAGGAAAAGTCCAGAGGTTTTCTTATTGGCCAAGAGCTCTGGCAATCAGAAAAGAGCAGGTGAGATGGAGGGACTGACCTTTGACTCCTGAATCATTGACAGGTCCTAAAGGATCTGTCAAACTGCTCTAAGTCCATGTTGTGCAGCGCCGATCCTTGCGAGGCTGGAAGGACAAACCATGATGTGATTTGACACCTCTCTTTATCGCGGGTGGAACCAGGCCCCGGATTTTTAATACTAATGCTTTGGGACATTTAAAATCCACATGTGAGGCTTGGCTCTCTCCCTGCTGTTTACATGATAAAGTGACATTCTGATTCAGTCTATCTCATCAAATTCATGATTTCAGAAGTTCCTCTAAACGTGTCTGCAACATCACGCTAACTTTTCAATACCTCCATGTCAATACATGCCAGTTGCTTAGGGTTATTTTTTTTCCTCTTGGAAAGAAGGTCAAAACGGCAATGCAAATATATTAGGGGGAAAAAAACGCATTCAAGTAACATTACTTGTTTCTGGAGTCAAGATGCCAGTCCATCTTTAAATCACGCAGTTGAGTATTCAATTCACAAATACAATGAGGGTACTTTTAAATTTTAACTGTCATATTCTGTTATGTGGCCTGATGTTAAGTTGCATTATGCTAGCAGTGAATGGGATAGGACAGAACATAATTCACCGCATTATAAACAGCATAACATAACTTGACAACTGGAATTTGAAAGGAGGAAATTCTTTAACCGTAGGATCATATTGTATATTCCTATACATTTATAAACCCAGCAGCAAAAGAGCCAAGCAGAAAAGCTGATCGTGTACCTATTGCCAAGAAACAAATGTTGTCTCGTTTGTGGGGCATGTAAATAATTTGGGGGAGTTTTCTTTCCGTTTTAATTTCCCGACTGCACAGCTGCCACTTTCCTTTCTGTGCTACTTAGGGAGGCTGGTGGTGGCATCATCTGAAAACTTTCGTACCTAAGTCACAGAGCAGCATTCACTTTTACTGAAGCTGTTTTGTTTGCTCTCCTGGGCTAAAATAAAGAATGAAGTAACACATTTCTTCAACATGAATATGCTAACAGCCATAAATCTGCTCCCTGGCATTACTGTAGAACAAACCATAGTAAATGTTTAAAAATGTGCTCCTAAAATAAACCCTGACTGAGCTTTGATGTCACTTTATTTAATTCACATTGGCATTGCATACACAGCTCAGTTTACCAGAGAGGATTCATTCTTTACTGAAGCATAATTACATTATCAGATATTCAGTAGAGGCCATAAACCACAAAATGGAAATTAGACTGTCAATGGCCATTTTATACTACAAGGATTATTGTATTTTAACATTTGTGTTGTCAACCGCTGTGCTGGCAATCTAGCATGTGGACCCCAATTTTCAACATCACTCTAACCTGAATAAAATTTAAATATATGAACACCAAATTGAACAATCAATAACAATCTTTTAAGCTATATAAGCTTCTGACTGGCAGCAAACTAAGCAATAGCACAGAGGCAAATCAATCAGGAAGCTCTGTTTTCCTTCCTAGTCCTATGCATTTCAGGCTGAGGGAAACTTCTTCTGGGGCATTGTTTCCCAATCTCCAATATATATATTAAAAAAAAAAAATAAACTACAGCTTTCTCTCTCTTGCCCACTCAGATTTGTAGATGGAATTTATTGCACGCAGTGTCCTCTTATAGATTAAATTAATGTTATTGTAAAGAGGTTTAATGCTCAAAGATATTTATGACTCATGCTGAGAAAGAAGCTGTACTCAGTTATGATGATTAATATAATTTTCCCAAGTTCTCACAGATGAAATTGCTCCATGTGCATATTTTGAGTACAAAACAGATAACCATAATTCTAAGAAAAGGCAGCCATGATTGTGTTATTGATGCATCATTTGGAATTAGCGAGTCGCTTGTGGAGCACATGAAATGTTTTTGCTGGATTTAGTTTCTGCTTGATGGGCAAGGGGAGAAGCAACTCACATCACCCCAACCTGTGTTCGTGGTTTTGATCTTGGCATAACAAAAGTTAGTGCTTATAAAGAGTTCATTTTTACGGTCAACCACTAATAAGACAGGCTGTGATTTAAAACTTACATCCTCCATCCTGGATGAAAACTAAATGAGATAGGATTTGACAACTTCTATCTAGGAACTGAAGATTTACCAACTCCTCAGGCACACGGGTCAGCAAATGGTACAGTCTCAGCATTGTTGCAGTTAAAGCCTGGAAATGGATCACACGTGTCTGATCAGAAGAGCTCTCCAACAGCCCTGCAAGGTCAGGGAAGATTAAACTAAACATTTCCCAACACAAGAAAGATGTTGACCTGTTGGAACAAGTCCAGAGGAGGCCATGGAGCTGCTCCAGGGCTGGGGCCCCTCTGCTCTGGAGCCAGGCTGGGAGAACTGGGGGTCTTCACCTGGAGAAGAGAAGGCTCCAGGGAAACCTCAGAGCCCCTTGCAGGGCCTAAAGGGGCTCCAGGAGAGCTGGAGAGGGACTGGGGCCAAGGGATGGAGGGACAGGACACAGGGAATGGCTTCCCAGTGCCAGAGGGCAGGGATGGATGGGATATTGGGAAGAAATTCCTGGCTGGGAGGGTGGGGAGGCCCTGGCACAGGGTTCCCAGAAGCTGTGGCCGCCCCATCCTAGAGGAAGGTGTCCCTGCCCATGGCAGGGGGTGGAATGGGATGAGCTTTAAGGTCCTTTCCATCCCAAACCCTACTGGGATTCTATGGATTCTCTGATCTCCATTCCTTACCTTCTTGATGGTCAGCCCTCACTAATAATTAACATTACAAACGTTCATTTAACAACCTCCCTATTATGGACTAAACTTTGCTATAATTAGATTGAAGTGCTGTAACTGTTACACACATCAGTTCCAAACTGCGAAATTTCTTTTCAGATTTTAGCTAATCTTTTTGTTGTGCTGTGAGAATAGCAAACTAGATTCTGTGTAAAAAACGGGGAAATTCTTCGTATTTAATAGACTGCGATAATTGAAGGCAATAATTTCTTCAAATAGAAATACGTTGATTCCTGCATTTCCCCTTCTTCTTACATTTCTTTACATTATGCCTAAGGAGCTGGTCAGGTTGCTAAGCTCAATAAATCAATGTTAAATGTTATCTGAGCTGAAAAAAATTTGTAATATAAGTCTGCTGATACCATAAATATTATAGATATTAGGAACTCAGTACCTTTTCTGTACAAATCACACTTCCCAACCCGGCTCAAAGAGGACAGAATTTGGTCTGAAAGTGCAGTGAACAATGTAGAGCCACAAAGGGACTCATAAAATCAATGCCAGACAATGATGGGACCGATGTACATTTTAAAAAGGCATTTTAAAAAACCAGGAAAATTTTCTCCAAACTTTTCACACACTTCTGTTAAATCTCCTGCTTAAAACTTTTTTTCCCCTCTAAGTAATATTTAATATTATAACCAACTTTGAAATAAATGTTTCTTCGAGGAAATACAAATATATTTCTCTCTCACTTCATCACATCATTGGCCCCATGCTTCAATTTCCCGAGCCCTTTTGAAAACCACACACTCCAAGTTAATTGGTTTAATCTGGTTGTAGGGATTAGCTATTTTTACCTACAGTTACGTATGAAACAATTATATATGAAATATTGATTGTTCATTAATGTGGGAGATATCTCCCTTAATGTATTTTGTAATAGTTCAGGCTCCTGGAGTATGGAAACTCTAGAGAGGTCTAGGGAATTTTAACTAGCTTTTAAAGTTGTAAATGTTATTTTAAATTTCTTGACATCTGAATTCAATATGAAGGTGTTATATGTATTAAAAAAGGAATAAAAATGCATTTAAATAAAAGAGCAGCGTCACTGTACTCATAAATATACGTTATAATTCTTACAGCTATTCCTTTCACTTTCTAGTCAGTTAAAATGAGAATATATTGGTGTTTACACAGGCATTATCTCACTATTGGCTTGTCTGGGAGCTGGTCTGTATTTGGGGTGCTCATGCTTGTCAATCATTCTAAATGAAAGAGTCAAATCATTCGTGGTGCAAATTCAAATAACAATAAACACAATTTTCTATAATGATATCAAGTAATACAAATACCAGTTTTAAAATCTGGAGCAATTACAATGCCAGAAGTCAAAAAACAATTCTCAATTCCCAAATGAATTCAGTCCAAAGACTGAATATTAAATCATAGAATTGCAAACCAGGTGGATTTCAGGTCTCAGAAAGCAAGAGAGGATTTGTTATAAAGTGCTTTTTTGGTAGCCATTTGAAGCACTCAAATTTGTTGGTGAAGGTTGAGAACCATTTGATGTGTCCATTGTGGCTTCTGGAGGGGTTTTGATCACAATGGGATTTCTGACTTTTCATTAACGTACAGAAATTCCTTCCTCAGTAACAAAAATTTACAAAATTTGCAAAGCCGATATGCTATAATGATGATTTTTAAAGGAGAGCGTTATGAAATGGTCAAAGTTCTCCATGGAGAGCAGAGCCAGGTGTAAATCCATCCAGCCTAAAAAAAATAAGCAGTTCTGCTCTCCCAGCCCATGCCATCTGAGGTTCTAAATACCCTTTAATCATAAACCCCTGGTCTGCCATGCTGGGAACAATTCACACTATTTAAAAGGTTTAAAAGGTTGACAAGTTTGGGATTTTTTAAGGGTCCTGTTTAAAACAGGTTGAATTTCTCCAAAAGAGCATTGAAAATATTGAACAATGCGCTTCGTTCCAAACTCCTGCATAACCTGATTGCTACTGAAATCCATGCAATATATCAAATTATTATTATTATGAAAACGATCCTTTGTATCCACCAGTTTTCTCAAGAATTACTGTAGAAGATGCTAAACCAAACAAAAATTCCCAGAAATCTTTCTTCACCCAACAATTTATTCCAGTTTCCATCCTCCTCCCTCTTTATGATAACTCTTGTCAGCTATCATTATAAGTGAACAACACAAAGGCTTAAAGACATACCCTCCGGTTAAAAATGAAAAAATAAAAAAAAAAAAAAAACCCACAGCTTTCAAGTGTGAACCGGATTAATCACACATAATAATTATACAAAGTGATAACACTTATTATAAGATCACATAAACACCGTTAAACCAACAGTGGCAGTAACCTTTAGGAAGGAAAAATAAAGCCACCAAAAATAATAGAAATCAAAGTTTCTGTTGGGAGGACTTCCTGGCTGAGGCTTCTCTGAAAGCCTTAATGAAGCTAATGTGCAGCGTTTCAAAGCAAGTGACAGCCACAGCTGATTTACATGTTCCAAACATCTTCAAAATGCAGCATAAAAAACAGAGACAGAGTAGGGGTGGGGAAAATTCCCGGTCCCCAATCTCTCATCCCTCAGCACTCCTCAAGCCTCTATTTCTAAGCTTGTTTTCTAGATCGTCAGTGTAATTATCCAACAATTCCTACTCTCCATATTAGCAATTCTTTGTTGAGCTTCATGCAGTTCTAAACCAACCCTTTCAAAGACTTTTTTAATTTTTTTTTTGTTATTGCATGAGCTGTGGCTTCAAACACATCAGCCTTTTCCTTCCAACTGCTTTGTTTTTCCTTAAGAAACTCCACTCTGCTGAAAGTTTCATTTTGATCTCGTATTATCACTCATTTTTATAATTCCCGCTAAGTATCTGAGGAATAGTTTCCAACAAATTCTCCATGGACAACCACACATTTTTTAAGCACGAGTGAATCCTTGTGAATTCTGGTACGGAGGAGAGGACTTGCTACTTCAAGTCACCGGGTGAGCAGAAGATTGTGGGGCACTTCCACAGTGGCAGAACATAACCAATGGATATGAGGACAATTGAGGCCACAAACCTGTCACAGCTTTCCCATTCCAAATCAATCAGAAATTTTCCAAAGGTTCATGAGCAGCTGTGGGGGGATTCACGACCTGGTTGACAGGGTGTGATCAGTCAAAGGTTGGAGGTCTTTTCCAAACCAAATGACCCTGTGATTCTGTAAAGATCGAGATGAGGCAAAGCGGGGAAAGTCAGAGAGCGATATATAAGGTATAGAAGGTTAAGGAAGATGGAATATAGGGAATTTTTTCTCTACAGGCAGGTAGAAGACAAAATATCTTGTAATTTTTCCATCTCTAACTGCATTCGAAGTGCAAACTCATGAGATTATCAAGTGTTATTGAAAAGACAGAGTTAGGGCATGGCAATGGGTGTATGAAATTACTGACAGCGCAGAAAATATACATTTATTTAAATAAAAGCAAAATAATTACGGAGGGTAGAAAATTCTGCAAGTCATGATCAAAACCGGTTTTAGGCAATATTCTCAGTATCACAGAGCAGAGAGAGGGCTTGAACCTGGACTGCCCAACATCACAAAAAGAGGTGGAATTGATGATGGTGAAAAGAGGGGTCTGAGCTGCTGACAGAGCCTCTGATGAGAAAGATAGCAAAAAAATCATCACAGAAATTCTCCAATAAACCTTCATCCCGAAAAAAATTCAGAAATAAAATTACACCTGGTCTTGCTAAATATCTGTACAAACGTAGCACTAAAATGAGGTGGGTTTAGTCTTCATATTAATTAACAGCATATGACAACTACTACAGGAAAAATAACTGCAAATGTAAGAAAGGAACAGCTTGTTCACAGATTTTTTTTCCTCTCCTCTTCCAAACAAGTGACATTTTGCTATTTGCCTATTGTCCAAGAAATTGTTTGGGATCATTAAATATATAAGGGGCTCAGATATCTATATTTTACCTTTATGTCAAATATTTACATGTCATACACAGGACCTCACCAAGGAGTTGTTGTGATTAGTTGCCAAGAAGCATCAAGAATCAAATAGGATTGTTAGTGTTTAAGGGTTTTCCTGTTTATTTCTACATACATACAGGATAAACACTGTCAGGCCAAAATAAACTATAGAGTACACATTTTTTTTCCAAAACTAATACCCTATAAAAGCCCAGGATGGTTGAAAACCACATTTCAACCAATTCATTCTCATGACTTGTACCATGCGTGAAGGCTCAAGGATATTTCATAACCCAGAGAGCCTGTTAATTAATTAAAACTATAATTAAAAAGGCACCTCTGGTTTAGACCTAATAGTCGATGAAGTTCCTCCTAAACACACCAAAATATGGTCAGCATTTGGAACTGATCAAAGCAAGTTAAATAGATACAGGATGTAGTTTTATGGAACAAAACCCCAAATTCAGCTTAGATTGAAAGGAAAAAGCAACAACCCAGCACCACATATGTACAGTATCATAAAATCTAAGCCACCATGCCAGGGACTGAATTTTGAGTGACATTCAAAAGATTTTCATTAAAGTATCCATTTGCTTCAGTCATTTGAGAACTATTTAGTCACTTAACTCTCCCCGTTGAATTTTTTTTCAGATGCCAGTTGACAGAGAAAATTCATTCCAACTCAAGATAAATCCTTACTTCCACTGCCAAGGGTTTTCCTGCCATAGACAATTATTAGTCTGGAGGGGACTTTTTCTTTCTTCTTGAAATTTAGCTCCTTCTAAGAAACCTATGTTCAATTAAGTACTTCATTAAACTGACAAACTGGAGAGTCTACCTTTGTGCTTTGTTTCTTCCGAAGCAAAGTTAGAGAACAAGAAATGGAAGAAACATTCATGTCTAGAGATCAGCAAAGAATTTGTTCTTCAATTCAACAGTTAGAATGGCAAAATGGGGTGAAAAAATACAATTTAGGCCAAACAAGCATTTATTCTATTAATTGTTTTGGGGTTTTTTTTAAATATTGAAAAGGAAAGCATTTATTTTTAAATGGAACATGCACAGGAATATCTCCTGTCTTCCTGTTCGTTTTCTAGTATTAATTACAGCACACTGTTACCCATGAAAGTATTGAATTCATCCATGTTTGTCCCCTGTGCTCCGTCCTGATGTGTTTTAAGTGGCCAATTTATTATGAAGCCTCTGAAAATTTCCTGTGAAATAATTGACAATAAAAAGGGCAGAACAGAATGAGAAATTCCATGATTTAAACACTTAAAATCAAGTGGCAGAACAAGGATAACTGATCAAAAATTGCTCAGAATTAGGTCCAAAGGATCCAGAGTTTGGTTTGCTGGGAAGTTTTCGGAAAATCACCGTATTCTTGAAAATCAGGATAGTCCTAGTAATAAAAATATAGTATTGAAAAGGAGAAATATTACAGTAGTCTACTAAATGCAGATGGAAGCTTTGTTTTGTTAAAAACATAATTTACAATATCTTACAGTGAGGACTAATTGAAGTGTAATTTAAAATATATAATTATGGCTAAAATTTTTTTGTGTCATCAAAAACATTTAAGAAGAAATTTGAAAACAACGTTTTGCTGCCTAGAAAATTCTGTAGATCAAGATCCATTCTCGACATGGCAGGACAACATATATTTAAATGAACCTTAGGGGGTTCATAAAATGTATTTTTTTCCAGCATGGTTATAAATAAAGGCTTCAGCATTTGTGACCTGTGCTTTGCATTTGAGTCATTTGAAAATCAACAGGAGTGCATTTTGTGTTGATATTTACATCCGAAAAACTCTTCACCATATCATAAGAAATGATCTAGAAGAAAAATTAGGGAATTTTGCCTCAATGGCATCACACCATTATTGCATCTCAAGGACGAAGGGGTGGGAGGCTATTATTTTGCTCATTAATTTACTCATTTGTTAATTACATGAAAAAAATTCTCTCAAACTGAAATTCTGGAGGTTCATCCATTTGTTGGCTTGGGAAGGTTTGCTCCAAAGAGCAAGAGCAATGAATTGTTGGTTTTGATGTTCCTAGAAGACGTCTTTGCAGGCCAAAATGAGAGCCTGTGTCAGTCATGGAAAACCTCATTTTAATACTGATGATCTCCGGGTCCAGCTCAAGGGACCCAAAGTGAATCAGCATCACCACGGGATCCACACATCCTGTGCTCAAACCCCGCCCAAGAAGGGCCCATTCCGTGTCCTGCGCTATCCCAGAATTGTCATTAATAGAGAAATTAATCTTTCTACATTTTTCTCATAGTAGAGGAAAATAGATTAGAAATGTGAGGAAAAAACCCTGCGGACAAGTAAGACTTAAAGCAAAAATAGGGTTCAGTCCTAAATCCCTCATGTGCCTGGAAATCCCACTGCACTTTTCCCATCTTGGTGGTTAATAATTAGTCATTAAGTCCTGTCCTGCAATGAACAGAACACACTCATCTCCCCCTTGCTTGACAAGATTGGGCTCGTGTTGATTATTTTAACAGACTAATTTAATTCAGGTTTCTGTAGTTTCTCTAGGAATTTGCCAAGCAGAAATTTATCAGATTCCATATAAATCTATGTCAGGGGGAACTTTAATGGAAATGACTACATTAAGAATTCAGGATTGGGCCCTTAATAGCTGCTATAATTTATCATCTTTTTAATATGGAGAAATCAGTAATATGAAATATTCTAAAGACGTAAAAGTAATAACCCAATCATTTAATATGAAAGAATAACTAGACAATACTGCCCTGAAGAACTATAGATAGCCTGACAGAAAGGCACTGAATATGAAAGCCAGAGAAGCATTGGCAATAATCCCACAGAAATACTGTATTCCTGAAAAAAATACCAGTGAAAAGAAAACAAAACCAATCCGTTCTTCTACATTCTGGTACTTTTTTGGAGGCCCTCAGACACAGCTCTGGGGGCATTTCAGGCACAGAAATTGTTATCCTGACTCAGAATGTGGGAGAGAAAGGGAAGATCGCGGCCAAAAGCAGAAGGAGATTAATTCCTTGGGAAAATTTGCAATTTTGATGGGTTATGAGCAAGAAAAATGCATAAATTTGCAGTAGGTAACTATTAGCTGCATTTTCATCTGTAGCCATTATAACTCCATAAAAACATGTTTTGAAGGTAATAGAACCTAAATAATAACTGGGAATGAAAGCAGAAATGTATGAAAATGAGAGGCTGCCATTTCAGTCATAATATTAAAACTAAATACAAATTCTAATAAAAAGGAAAATAGCCTAGTTTACACTTGTACCAACGCACTGCATCGTTTTCAACAAGAGATGTCAAATCCCTTTGAAAAGGACATTAACACTTACATCTTGCTTCCATCTCCAGGGAAACTGGGGCACGGAATTTTGCCTCCACTGGCTGTAGAGGCCAGAGGCAGAACCATGCTGGAAAGTGAGCAGCCCAGGAGAAGATGGAGCTTGGAATGGGCATTGGTGGGAGGGGACACAGGGACATGCTGCAGGTGTGGGTACACCCTGAATAGCAGCTGGTGGCTCCATCTTTGTGATTTAAGCTCAGATTTATTTCCTTTCGTTGATGATTCCCCAGAAAGAATGGAGAGCTGAGCTTCAAAGGTTGCTTATCCCTGTGGATTTGGACTGCTCATGATGTTCCTGAATCTTCTCTGCAACGAAAAGACAAAAATCCCTGCCCAGCTGCTGTCAGACTCTGAGAAACTTCCAGGCACCTCCAGATTTCCATTCATAAGGTGGGATCCAGCCTTAAATGTCTTCAAATATTAAAAAAAAAAGGTGACTTTTTCCTAGTGGTTATTTACAAAACAGAAGGTCCTTTCCACTGTGCAGTGATAAAGGATAAAGACTTCAAGTTAAATATCTTTAAAGACAACAAAAACACCTTAAAACACAGAACAGAACTGAAAGGCCTTTTTTGGTTTCTTTTCTTCTCTGCAACAGGAAATTACAATTTACCTTTTTAGGATCACATGAACTGTGACAAATTCATCTTTATTTGCCAAAGTAAAAAAGAAAGACCCTCACCCAATTAAAAGTGTGTGTGCTGCATGCCCTCTGCTACAGGGGCAGGATGCAAACTTCCATCTGTGACTGCCAAAAAAAAATGGTTGTGTAGCTCCAGAGATGCTTTGCTGAACTCCAGCAACACCATTTAACAATTTATCTAACTGATAAAACTAAAAATGCTGCTAATTCCCATTTATAAAACGCTAACTTGCCTGCAACTAATTCAAACAATAAGCAAGCCAGGCTGTGGGTTGTTATCTGTGGCCAGTTGAGCGAAATACTTTATTTGCCATCTCTTCATAAGCATAGATTAGCTCCTAAAATCTATTCTGCAAGTGGACAGCCCTCACGGCCTCAGAAGAGTTAAATTCTGCAGAGATTTCACCACCTGAGCTTGCCAAACTTGCCATTTTCTGATAAAATACACTTGTACATAAGCAAAACTTTTCGTTCCAAGCTGCACGTTTTTGTTTTTTCCTTTTTGATTTACTTCTGAAGCTCAAAAGTTTCCTTTGGGTTGAGGTATTTCTAAAGGTATAATGAAAGCACAACCTTGAAACAACAAAAAAAGCCAGAGCATAGGATATGCTCCGGTTGCTTCCTGCGCCGCTAAAAACATTAGCTCAAATCCCAAGATCCGTCCTCAGGAGCTTAATTGCTTCAAAGAATAGGAATCTTGTCAAATTCAGCCCAAACAAACATAATCAGTAGCTTTCAAAGCCTGTTTGACATTGAGGAGGCATAGAAAACAACCCAGGAACCAAAGAAACGCACATCGATGGTCTGTCAAAATTTTTTGTTAGACATGATGCTATTATCAAGGCACATCAGGATGAAATAAAGTGACCTGGCTGACCACAGGCTTACAAATGTCTTGGGAAGGAAGGGAAAAACGGTGAATCAAAAGGTAGCTTTGTTGAACGTCCCCCCAGGCCGTCTTATTGACAGGGATGACAATGGTCCCAAGATGCACCATTATCTATGACCAGCAAGCAGACATCAAATGCTACCGAGCTGTCTCTGTCAGAATAGAAAATGCTGCTCAAAATATACAGGGCTTGTTACATTTTGTTCAGCAAAGGTTTGTCAAAAGCCAGGGTCACTCTGTGTGTGCACTGCCCTGAAGGGTAATTTTAAAAGGCAGGAGAGATGCACTTGATTCTTCAGTGTTTCTCCTGGAAGGAGACTTGGAGTCTGTGGATGACCAAAATGTTTTGAAAATCAAAGAATGACTCAGAAAAAAAGAAAGGAAAACAAAGTAAAGCAAAGCTAATAGATGCTCGCCATGGCCGTGTTGTTGGAAGGCAAAGCACTTTTCAAAATAAACAGGTTAGGGAATTATTCCCATATTTAGATGTTTTTTCAATAAAAATTGAGTTGATTTCTAATACATCAGGGGTGGGTGCTACCGTGAAGGGATGACTCAAATTGTAGTGGATAAGTACACCCTCTTCAAGGATCTGTGTTGCACCATTATGCAGTTAATTGCAGGAAAAATATTTATACTGGCGAGAAAAGAATTGTTAATATGGTACCCTTTGGAAAGAAAAGAGAGAGGCTGTATATACAAACTCCAACCTCAGAAATGTTTGGGTAAACTTTGCTTTTCTGTGAACATCTGCTAAGCACACACTGAGGGACCAAAGTCCAAAGGCACCCCACTAATTGACACAGAAATCTTTGTTTAAGGACTGTGCAGCTAAAAAAAAAACCAAACCTCAAAACAAAATAAAACTGGAGGGTAAAAAGAATATTTTGGTGGGGTTGAAAGGAATTATTGATACAGACATTAGGGAAGTTGTCCGCTACTTCTTGCTTATGGGTCAGCTTTTCTTTTCTCATTTTGTTATCATTGCCAGGGTACAAATTAAACAAGAGAGTGAAAAAAGGAGCCATAAAATCTCCCTGATGCTGCCCTAGAGACGAGAAAACACAGAGTGACCCTCCACTGTTAACTTTACAGTCCTATCCTGACTGAAAATGTTAATTTAATGCCATCTAAAACTTTCTGGTACACCCCCCATACCTGGGGCTATGTAGGGGTCTGGTGCTTCCCAGCTCTGCTGCTCATCCCCAAAATCTGAGTGTCCTGAAAGCATCATGTTCCTTCCCTTCAGGCCTCAGCTATCCAGACCCATTTCCCTGCTGGCTTCTGCTATTGATTATTGTGACTCCTCAGAGCATGTAATTGTCTTGTTTTCTTTCTTTCTTAAGGATAAATAACAGAATAATAAAAAAAAAAAAAGAAAAGAATAGAAGAACCCAGTTACAGCCTTTTACTTCAGGTTCGCGACTCCGAGGTAACAGCTGATGCTCCACTGTCCATACCCCATGATTTTCAGGACAGAAATTAGGATAATAGTCTATCAAATGTGCTTTCTCTCCTCCTGGGCCAGTCTCAAGATGATAGATACGATCCTTTTGCGTCTCATGGGATGTGCTCTTTTGTCCCCAAACACAAGGCTATTAATTCAATGCAATAGTTTCTTTTTCCTTGCCCTGGAAGTCACAATATGCTGTGAGTAAGGCTGGCTTGTCTCTCCTCCTTTTGGAGGACTCCTGAGTGCCATGAGAGGCTTTGCACACCAAGGATTTGCCCACCAGTGCTTCTCCAGCAATTTCCTCAAAGCCTTTATGCCTTCCCCCTTGCCCTTTTTTTCCCATTAGTCACTATTTTTGTGGACTCATAAATAAGATTTGTTTTTCAATGGGGATGGAGTGGTGTCCTTGGGTTAAATACAACCTCAATTTTTTTCACCTGTCAGTTATTGGTGTAGACATAAATAAAGGAGAAAAAAATAAAATCAGTATGTTCCTCATCAGTAAACTCAATACTTGGTTAAAACACCTGCATTAATATTCTTGCACATCCCAGCCCTTAAAACCAGGATATCTTCCTGGTGACTTCCGTGCTGCAATACTCCATGGGAAATTTAGAGCTTTAAGGTATCTTCAGCATTTTTGACATCAAAGCCTTCACAGAAAAACAGTTGCCTGATGCCATCTGGAAGGAAAAGAAGGCATAAATATATCTGCAATCCCTTTTGCCCCCCGTTCAGTCCTGAGTGAAACAGCTCCCTGAGAGCAGAGACACTGGATCAAACCTATCTGAACAGGGTGCTCATTGTCTCCTGAGCCAGGTTTCAGATGTACCATGGAGGCAAAAGAGTGGGCAACTATAAAATTCTAGAAAATCCTGTTTATTAAATAAGCCCTGTTCTGCTCACCACATGAGTCATTTCCATGATTTCTGACCACGGCAACATCCTCAACCTCCCATCCTGCTTTCACAGTGTTTCACCTTTGTTTAGAATCAAATTAAATGGGAAAATAAAAAAAAATAAAGGCAGCATCAAATCTACTTAATCATCGTATGTCCCCAGGGTGACCAAAACAAACAACCTGAGGCTGGGGGATCCACCTCACACACGAGGTTACTCTGCGTGGAAAGAGGTAACACACTTGTGGCTGTGAGATTCCCACCCCAAAAATAAGGAGCACGGCATCACCTCAGGTTTGTTGCCCTCAGCGAGAAATTTGAGCAGCACCTGTGATTCTGCAGTGCTTCTGTGGCCCTGCAATAACCCTGTTAATTCCTGAGCTACAGAGGGTTTACCACTAATGACAGCTACGTTCTTGCTCTGAGGACAGACACCAAGCAAACGAGGATGATTGCAGATGTTTAAGAGTAAATGTGAAAGGAAAGGAATGAGCACTAAAAAGAAGGGAGCGAGGGAGTATTGATTCGGTGTGACTGATGTGAATGAGTTAAATGATTGACTGTGAAGTGTGAATTCAAATTTACTGTGAATGGAATTTACTGTGAGTGGAGCAGAGTATGCATGACCATGACTGAGTGTGACTAGGTATCATTAGGAAGAACTAAGCGAATATGAGTGGAAAGCACTGATTATCTCCCCTGTAATCTATAAATAAACAGTATTGCAGGAAGTTTTGAAAAATGTATTTAATAAGGGATTTCCACTGCCTGAATAAACTTGCTGAGGCCAGACAGCCTGATCTGGAGGAAAATGTATCATTTTACTCAAAGGCCTGTCATGTAATAATACGTGAGCTCATATCTGACAGGAACAAAATAGGCCTGAATTTACAGCAAAATGGAACCTCTGCACTGATAATAAATGTCTTTCCAATTATCAGCAACAAATTTACGAACTCCTATGGAGCCAATTATCCTCTCTTCTGCTTATGGGTATTTTCCTAACATATACGTTTAAATTTAGAAACATTATTCGAAATATAGAACTTCCAGGACCCGCAAATTTGGGGATTGATGCTGTCTCCTGCAGATCAATATAATAAAGTTTTATTAGCACAGAATAACTGTCCTTTGGCCCAGTGAGCAAATACCTCATTTGCACCCTTGTGCAGAGTTACAGAACTGAGACTGGGGTTGCTCCAGTTTAATTCAGTGAGAGCAAAGTTTACATCCCAGGATCTTAGACCCCACGTGTAAAAAATGGTTCGGTCTGTTCTCAGCTGCTGCCCTTTCTCCACAAATATCTCTGCTTGCTTTCCCAAGTTTCAGTACAAATCAGATCAACGGAGTCTTTGTCCCCAAAGGTCTGTGCAAATAAATGTTGATTTTAAAGGTGGTTTAAAGTAATGACTAAATTCTGGCAGCTGGTGGAACAAACATGAGTTTTACCCCTTAATTCAGCTTTTTTTGCCTTAATTAAGTGATTTCTTCCCTCTAAATCTTCTGCATTCATTACCAATCAAACATTCATCAGAATTCATCCAGATTTTGAAGAAGACAAGAGGAAAACACTGAGCTCTGTATTTAGAGCAGAAAATCAAAACCAAAACCAAAACCAAAAAATGGGAAAGAGCAGAGAGGCCATTTCAGCTGCAGAAATTTTCTTGGGAATTTTCTTGGGAATTTTCTTGGGAAGCCTGCTCCTTTCCTCTGCTAATGCACTGGTGGTTAATTTACTGGGGTAGAGAAATTCCCCAGAACTGCTTGAATCAGCTGGGGCTTAATCTCAGCCATGCACGTGAGCACCCTTGAACCCTGGAGTTCTCGGAGTTAGAGGCATTTTAAACTGGTGCTCAGTGGATTTACATCCTTAGAACTTCACAGGCTTGAAGTTACCACTGACAAATAACAGCAGCTGAGAATGTGACCCAAAATTCTGTATGAGCTTTTGTGTGCATTAAAGTTTGGGTTTAGGTTTATTTCCCTTTTACAAAGACTGGGACACAAGCTGTTCTCTTTTATTGCCTGATCAGCTCCAAAATGAATAAATTATTCCTGTTTGGATCTTCTCGACCATCAAGGAACACCTCAAAAATGTTGGCCTGTCACCTTACAAGGAGTTTGTAGAATATGCAACAGAACTTAAAAAAAAAAAATCCAATAAAGAAAAAAAAAATTAAAAAGGTTATGGAATGTACCCTAATCCATTAAAACAAAGAAAATATATTTCTTGAGACCGTGAAACCTCTTTACCTCTTCTTGCTAGCTCTCCTCAGAAGTCAGGTCGGAGTCAGGGTGTCTGCACAGTCTGAGCAATCCTCTCTAGATGTGCTTCTCCCCAGCAAGACAGAAAACCATTGGCAGGAAACAGTGGGGGATTTACACCCCTCGTGCCAAAGCTGCACATGTTCTGTCGATAAATGGAAGACTTAATTCTTCAGGATAGCAATCCAAGCATTTTAAAAGATTTCCTAATGAGGTAAAATTCATTAATGAGATACAGGAGAAAAAAAAATCAAAAAAGGAAAAACCCACCTTTTTCACTTGGAATTGAAGACATGCAGAGTAAGCAAATTCCAAAATTTTTCACAGAATTATGTGGTAGAAGTGGGTAAGAATGAGATCATTAAGACTTTGCATTCTTTCACCCACTTAATCTGAAAACCTGCTTATAAAATCTATGCTGAGTTACCTTTATTGTTATAAAGGGCCTGCTATTAGAGACAAACACCATCATCATCCTTAATTCTGCTTCCTTGCACTGCAAAATTACTAAGGAAAAGATGTCCCAGCTTTTCACTTTTCCAGAATCCTTTAGATTTGACCTAACCACAAAAGCACCGGCCACTGCAAACAGATGCCCAGACTCATAATTCCAGTTTATTCTCCATCCACTTCTTGCTCCTTCCAACAGTGTTCCAAGAGCTCAAAAGCCTTGTGTGGGGCAAAATCCGGGAGCCGTGTGCCCTCTGATGACTAACAGAATCATTCCATGGTGTGGGTCAAAAGACCTTAAAGATCACCTAATTCCAACCCCCCAAAATACATTCCCACTCCTGATTTTAACCTAGGAAAAGAGAGGGCCTGTCTGGGGTTTTTTCCAACTTTTTTCTACCTGGAACAAAATGTCTTATTTCTAGAACAAATATTTGCTGATGGCACATGTCACAGAAATGTACTGAGTGGACAATTAGCCCTCAGTATGCTCAAAGATCTTTTTTTTCAGCTGAGCCCCTAAAGATTGAGCAAAAGGGACCATTTTTCACTGCTTTCTCTCCTCCTACCTCCCCCTGAGTTACAAAATCAGCTGGGCCCGCATCTGAACCGCACGTCACGTCGATGAAGGCCAAGGCTTGTGGTTTGCAGCAGGACAGAAGGGAAGGATGTTCTGGTAAAAGCACAGTTAGGGGCCATTTTTAGCAGTCAAACCAAATCTGACACACTTAGGGGTCGGTATTGCCTCAGCAAAGCCAGGTTGTCTGTTCACCTCACGTTATACTCCCAGTTCTGAGCGTAGCTTCAGGTTATCCTGCTTTATTTAGCTGCCGACAGAAGGACTTTTACCATCGTGGATCAAGGCGACTGTCTCTGGAATTGATCTCGTTAGCAAAGTTTCCAAAGGAAAGGAGATTAGAGAAAGCAACTGATTTTCTTGACTTGTGCTGGTATTTCTGTGGCAGTGAAGCAATTTCATCTCCCTTAAAGGCATTGGTTTCAGGTCACATTTTAACTATAGTTAAGTCCTCAAATAATTCAGAAGACAATCAAGGATTAGTGACCACTCTCCCCTACAACAACAAAGCAAATGTTCAGCATGGCCAAGCCGTAGCTTTTGATGAATGTCAGTTTTTTCATGGGCTTTGTAAATAACATTCAAAATAAAGACAGTCTCTGGATTTCAGTGCACACTGTATCCCTCCAGGTTAGCACGACAACCACTCAGGATGCACATCCAAAGATAAAATTTGCCCCTGAACTTGGCAGATGGACTCCAAAAAGTTTTCAGTGTCAGAAAAGAACTGCTTTCCTTATAATACTTCTGGGATGCTAAGGAATAGGCAATCCTGTATATATTTGGGGATATAATTTAACATGTATTATTTTTTTATCATAATTTAAATATGTGTAAAAAACTCTAAAGCTTTCACAGAAAAATCCTTTAAAAAATTTAAAGAAATTATTTCATTTTGTAATCAGTCAGTTCTGGTTTGTTTTATTTTCCCAGAGATAATATCCTGCTCAGAGCAGGAATACCCTGGACCCACGAAGAGGAGGAAAGGCGACGATCTTTATGACTCCCAAGCAGAAGTTTGAGCACAGGGCATGGACAGGAGAAAATTAATGTGTCAATTCCGAGGATTCCCTGCTCCAAATCCCCTGGTTCAGAGAGAACTAAGGGGCTTAGCAATATCTACGGAGCAGCTCTGATGTGCTTCTGCCTCCTGCAAACAGCATCCGTGCAAATCCCCGGCCAGCCAGGCTTGATGCAAGGGTCCAGATTTGGCCAGCAGTCATTATTTTTGTCTCCAAATCACAACAAATTTCACTGAAGTCACATTCCGAGTTGAAGCTGTCATCCCGAAGGAGAAAATCACTGTGGTTTTTTTGTCCTATATATGCACATTATATAATTCTGGCTGTTATCTCTGGGGCCTCTCTGGCAAACTTTCCACCGTTCTTTCTCTGTTAGGACTCGAAGTTATCAGAGTCAGAGTTCATTTATACTTCTGATCGCCGGCTCCACAATGTCCCCAGGGTTGGGAACTCTGCTGTGGCAGAACAGAAACATAATTTTATAGCCCTTATATTCTAATTCATTTAATTAGGGGTTTTCTTGGATCTCTGGGGGGGAGGGGGGGAGTGTCCTTTCATGTTTAGGGGCTTCTGTAGAAAAGCTTTCTCCGCTCCAGAAAGTCACGGGCAAAGTTCTCCTGCAAGTGCAGATCTTGTTTGCTCTGCACCAAATTAATATTCATCACATCAGGAGCAGCATGTACCTTTCCATCTTCCCTTTGCCATTGTTAGTTAGGAGGAAGAATTATTGCACTGCAACCCACAAAGAAATGCACATAATTTAGATACACTAATAATGGGGGGGGGAAATTAAAAGAATGTGGCATACTGGAGACCCTGACTGAATTTAAATCTAAATGGTTAAAAGAAGCCGACTGATAAGAAGAGCTCTAATTAAGAAACATCTTGCTGCTAAAAACGTGAACTTTTACACTTATTTCATACCTCAGGCAGAGCTCAAGCAGAGGTAGATTGTATCTTCTTTAAAGAAATGAAAGATGGGAAAAAAATATATTAATCTGCATTGTAGTAATGCTGATGTGCCCGGAGCCGAACTCCCAATTCATTGTGCGACGTTCTCTGCGCAGACACAGCCCAGGCAGCTCTGCCTTGAGAAATTTTCAGTCAAACCAAGAAAAAGGGAGAGAAATAATGTGTTATCTTCATCTCACGGAGATGTGGGGAGGTTGCGTGATTTCTCCAAGCTGATGAGAGAGTTGTCCGATAAATTCTGAGTTTTGGGGGTTGGTTTGCTCTCTGAGGTGGTGGGTACAGGTGGACGCACGCAGAGGGAAACTGAATCCAAGTTTTCCGTGTTATCTTCAATGTGGTGTACATGGAAAAAAAGGAAAAAGAGGGAGGATATCCTACCTAAATATTTCGTACTTCGGGTGTAACTACAACAGCACAACTAAGAGCAGAAAGGAATCTCACCGTGCGCTTCCTACGTCTGAACTAGAGCAAATATTCTGGAGCAAAAAAAATTATATTAAATTTGAGCTATGATTTAGGAAGCAAATCACTAAAATAATTGCTGATGCCTTAAAAATAAAATTGTTTTAAAGTGAAGTATTTTTAATACAGAAAACTGAAGGAAAACAAAGTCAAATATTTTGTTTAACCTTACGGTGATTTTTTACCTTCCATTTCTGTGAGAATATAAATAACAAGAATGCAAAAGCCATAATTCAAAGTGTTTCACTTGTAATTTTTTTCTTTTTAAGAACCTACTTGAGAAACTCTGATTTGAGAGCTGCGAGAATGAAAGAATTTTTAACAATCCAGACATGCATGGCAATGTCTGCCACCCAAAACCTCAAGTGTGTACTCTAATGACTTCCTGCAAAAGTCATCCACTAATTTACTATTAATGAGTGATAGAGTTTATACACTTAGCTAAGTGGAAAGTGATTTTTTAAAGATTTTGTATTCTCTTCCCTCAGTCACCATGGTATAATTACAGCCAGGAGAAGGCTTTTTAAAGCAGTTACAAATCACAGTTGGTCGTGTTTCTTGTGGTCTTCCAGGCCACAACGTCTACAGGAAAGATAATTACAACAGTCCAATCAGAGAATCATAGAATTATTTGGGTTGAAGGGACGTTAAAGCTCATCTCATTCCAATCCCCTGCCATGGGCAGGGAATCTTCCACCACACCAGGTCGCTCAGACTCCCACCCAACCTTTCCTTGAACTCTTCCAAAATTGGTACCAACTCATTTATCTGAAAAACACCACAATGTTACCCTGGAACAAGAACAAGCAGCAGCTGTGAATTACTTTATTCCTGTTGTTTTCATGACGGAAAAATAGTAAAACACAGGGCAATCTCATCACCTTTTGCTGGCCAAACCTATTTTGGGTCACAGAGCAGATGAAACCCCAATTGCCTCTGGTAGCCAGTGGAAGTGGTGGTAACATTCCTGCAAATGTTGTGGTTGTTAAATGGGGGAAAAAGGGAAATAAAGAAAATTGGGAAGTTCTGAATAAGGATACCGTGCTAAAATTCATGTAGAAATAAAACTGATGACCCTTAATCTACCAGAATCAAGGAAACTCCTCCAGGGTGCTCTCATTAAACACTCAGAACTAGAGAAATATTATGTGGGTAGGGAGAGTATCTATGGCTTTTCTACGCCCCTCACACAACCAAAAATCATAATTTGCCTAAATATCAGGACACAGAAACACCACTCATCATTTTGCCTTTTTCTGGCAAAATAGTGAGAGGAAGCTGTAGAAAATGTTAACAGGAGAAATGATAAATGGGCAACTTTGTCCTTTTTTTTCACATCTATCAGAGGAATGAATCTGAACAGAGATTTTTGGGTTTGCCTTAAAAAAAAAAGCTTCTGATGATTTTTAAATTCATTCAATAAAACAAGGAAAAATGTTTCATCTTTAATTACCTTTTTTTAAAATTCTGCGTGCCCAAATCGTATTGTTTCTCTTCTCATATATACAGATGCATATAATTCCTTATGTCCTCTACCCTCAAAATCAATATTTGCCTTTCATTTTGTTTCATACCAGATTTCTACCATCACTGTGTTGACAACCCAGAGACAAGGGGAATGCACAGGCACAGAATCAGAATTATTTTTACCTATTCCTGTGTTACAGCCACACTGACACAGTTCAGGACGCTCTGGAACCTCATTCATTTTTTGTCAGCTCCCTTTTATGTCAAGACTCTCAGCCTTTCCAGGTCCCAGCATTAGCTCTGGTCTTTAGGGCAGAGCGAGACAAATGGCTGGTAAAGCTTTTTTATCATCATAACTCTTTTACATCTTTATGAAACCAGCCTAAAGTCATTTCAGTGGGAAAATCCTTTAACAGCTCTTTGCAGTACTGAGGTAGATCACAGTCCGCCTCACAAGAGTTATGGAACCTCAGAATGGTTTGGGTTGGAAAGGAACCTTAAATATCATCCAGTTCCATCCCCCTGCCGAGGTCAGGGACACCTTCCACTGTCCCAGGCTGCTCCAAGCCCTGTCCAGTCTGGCCTTGGACGCTGCCAGGGATCCAGGGGCAGCCCCACCGTTTGTGGGTCTCAGGAGTCAACTTCTCACGATTCCTCATATTTTGACATGCCACACTCTTCTATTCCAGTTCCTTAGATGGTGTCAGGTAAGGAAATTGAGGAGAAATAACAATCCCTTTTCCAGGGCTGTCCCAGTGACCCTGGGAGCAGTTCTCCCAATGTCATTGCTGGATCCATCTGCTGTGGTTCCATCCCCGATGTGCACCCAGCCAGGTGATCCAAATATTGGCTGTTGTTACAAAATGAGCTAATCAAGTTGTCCAGGGAGCTCTTCCTCTCCTCCTGTCAAGAAGAATGCCTCACTTTGCTATTATAAACTCGAAATATTCACAGTACAATGCTTAAAACCAAAATTTGGCAATTTAGCATAAAGTTTTTGGGTGCTTAATCATGTATCTTGATAAAAAATCATACATTCCCTGATAAACTGAGACAGGTTCTGATTACTTGTCTTTGAGGGAATGGCCTGCTTCAGAAAATTATTTGTAGTACTCTACCATTGTACCTGTCATACACTTTTAATTAAAAATGTATTGATGCATGACTAAATTGCGCACAGTGAAAAACAGACCTATTTTAGCTCAATTGCAGTAATGTCCAATGAAGAAGCCCATACAATTATAACAGGAAGAGAGCCCTGGCACGGTTATACTTTTTCAGGTCAGATGAGTATTCCATGGAACCAATCGCCACAAATCAATGTGGCCTCAATCAGCACAAATGAATTTACTGATCTACTCTAAATACCTGCAATGAAGTCATTGCACTAATCTATTGTAAATTAAATACGTGGCAAAATGAAGGCAGAGTAATGATTAACATTACTTTATAGAGTATTTCTTGACAAAGTCTGCTAACTAAGGCAATCTACACCCAATATTTGAATATGAGAACTACATGCAACCAGAAATAAATGAGTTACAGCCAGAAGGCTGAAATCAATGCACTGTGGACCAAAAGCTGCCTCTTGAGGCCTCTGCTAAAGGAATATTTAGTTTAGACTGACAAGAGGTAAATGTGTTTTGAAGAGTTGGAATTCAGAATAAAAAAGTTGCTGCGTGGCAAAGACAACACCCCTATTGCAGTGTCCCGACGTTTATCCCTAAATATCAAATTTGAATTCTTTTTTAGATTTTTTTAAGACATAAAAGACATTAAGGTAGACATAGGAGTATTTGTTTGCACATAGGGATGTGGAGCTGCTTAAGAAAGTGTTGATAAAAGTGTTTAATGAGGAAAGATTAATTATAACTATGAGGACTGACATAATGATTAGAATTTTGAATATTTGATTGGCGGGCTTACTTGCTTTCTCTGTCAGAAGGTTTTTGTTTGAAAACAAAGGTGCATGTTTAGGTTAATGACTGGACTTGACAAAGGATCTTTTCTGAATTTAATGATTCTACGATTCTATCTCAAATTCATGGAAATTTGTGCTCAGGACTGAGCACAGAAAATCTGAAGAAGAAAATAAATTTGAATTGCTCAGATACTGTAGAAACAGGAAGTCTAAAAGTAGTTAATTTTTCTAGAGTATTGTCCAGATAGATAATTCCTCTTTTGCAACTAAATATTTCATTCCTGCAATTGAGATTTCATTTTTATTTCTCCCTCTTTTCTCTCCTTTTCCACGGCAGAATCTGCACTGACTTTGCACTTGCATCACCCACCACGACTCTTCCAGCGACAGACAAAAATAGTTAAAAAATGCAGACAGTTTCTTGAACACTGTGGGCTGAATTTCATCAAATAAGGCTCCTTGCATGTGAAAAAAAGGAAAAAAAAGGTATTAAATGAATCAGTCTCTGCATCACTGTTTTCATTCTTTTTGAGTTAAGTGCATAAAGATTTTTCCAGCAAAATGACTGAAAATGCCAAGCCGTCGAAATCAAAACTTTACACGGGAATAAACCTGGAAAGTTTTCATACTCTGAATCAAATTTTTCACCAAACTCCCAGACGGACATATGGAGGACGTGGAGAAAGCAGCTCCTCCTCAGCACCCTGCCTGCCTGAGAAAAAGACAAGCAAGTGCCTAAATGCTGATATTCCCGTCCCTCCCGATGTTGTACCAACTTTCCTGAAGCTGGGAAAATCCTCGTTGTTCCCCAGCATGGATTGAGACCCTTCTCCATTTCTCCTCCCCTGGACAATGCTCTGCCTCATGTAAAAAGACACTCAAAATTTAAAATATAACTCAAATTCCTCCTAAAGAGCAATTTTTAATGCGCTCCTCAGTTTCTTATTAAAATATCGTCTTGTTCCTCCAGCGTAGTTCATGAAGTTTTCGAGCTGTGAGGAGCAAACAACGTTTAATTTTAGGTCTTTGAACCGAGGAGGAAAATATGGAAATGGTGTTTTAAACTAGAGAAATTCATATTGCAAAAATTGCTAATAAAAAAAATGCCATTTTAGAAGCTCCTATAACTGCAGCCTGAATTTGGTCACAGGCTGAGGAGTTATAACAATTTGACAAAATGGTTCTCCAAAGGAATTCCACTTGGGTTTATTCTCCAGAGCAACTGGAGACACAGCCCTGTGAGTAACATCACTCCTTGTTACAAGATCTCTGCTACGGCGAGGAACAACACGATGAATTTTAGATGTAAATCTGAATTTCATGACCTTTCAAGTCACATCCTTAAAACTCATTTGAGCAGTGTTTCCTCTTTATGAATATGCAGTTGAACTGAAGACCCAGAACTGACATCATATTTTTTTTCCCCTCATTTTTAGGCCCTCTTCAGGTGTAAATTAGGCTTTTTCAGTGTCATCCTTATTTACTTTATGCTCTGCGAAGTTAGCAATCATTCCATTATATTTTTAGTGCATCACATGAAGATGTTTCTGCCTGATAGGTAACGCTTGCACTCAGACAGAAGAGACAGAACAATTGTCAAGCCACTGAAATACAAATGAACACTAAAAAAGATCCTTGAAACCACTGTACTCACTCTATTTTAAATATGTGCCGTGTTTTTAAATAAATTAATTAAAAAAAAAAAACCAGACTGCTTTTCTATAATGAGGAAATAGAAACATAAAAATGAAAGAACAGCTTAAATAAAGGACAAATAATCTTGCAAAGAAATACTGGATTTGTAGATCATTAGAAGCTACGTGTGTAAGTAAAAAAAATAAAGTATATTATATCATAATTTAAAAATTTAAGGTCAGAGAATCTTCTTTTTTTTAAGGAGTGTCACTTCTAATAACTTACTACTTTCAGGGAATTTTCCTAAAATAACTGCATAGTGTTATCTATAAATAAAACCCCCAAATATATGTGGATCATCCTAAAACTATAACTCAAAAATGATCTAAAAATTGAGAAATTGATCTGAGGCAATTTTCTTAAATATTCAACATTGTAAAACTAATAATAATTTTAAAAAATTTATGATCTCCAGAGCACATCAAGCAGGATTCCAGGTTTCAAAGCCTGAATATATCTGGCTTTGCAAAGAAGACAGTGGCAGAATGGGAATAATACCATGTGTCACATCTCAAAAGGCACAAACTGGGGGAGGATTCCCACTTCTGCTCCTAATTCACTTGGGCACTTGGAAAATCGTACCTTTCCAAGAGGTAAAAAAAAAAAAAGGATCATTTTTAAAGTGCCTTTCCAGCCTGCCTCTTCGATTACAAATCTCTCCTTAGTTAGGAAAATTCAGAACCAACTCCTTTTTTTTTTTGGAAGATTAACATATACATTACACAGAGCATCTTCCTACTGAAAATAAACTTATGATCTGGAAAAGTAGGACCAAAGCGGGGCTTGAAGATTATAGGGTTGGGTTTTTTTCTCTATTTCTGAAAGTAACTTACTTTAAAGTCCCTGAAACGGGGTAACATCCATCACACTCTATTTCATTAGTCTTTAAGGCAGCCTTAAATAACCGGGCCTTAAAACAGATCTTGGTTGATATGGCAAATATCTAAAAAGGATAACTCTGAAAATATCCTCTGCTGGGTTCAGCTTGGATTTTGCCCAAATAAATGCAATCACCTCTCATTATGATTGAGGAGAGGAGGGAAGAAGAGGGGGGGAAAAAAAGAAAGGAAGAAAAAAACCTCAGGAAAGCAAAGTGCAGCTCTGTTTAATCCATATAGACATGTCTACCCAAATCCCTTTGCTAATGTATATCTAATTCGGATAGGCAAACTCATCCTGGAATAATGAGAGCTCCTCTGAAAATGTGGTGCATTTTTAGTATTCTTCAAGTGTATTAATGTACTTCTATAGGGGCTTTAGCAGGGAAAAAAAATTAAAATATCTATGTATATATATGTGTGTGTGTATATATAGGATATACATGCAGCTTTCCGAGCTAGGCAAGCTGATTTCTCTCTTGAAATCGTGCAGTTGTGAGGTTATTTGGGAGAAATGAGTAGCTGCTGGACAAAGCCACACAATAAACAATATTTACTAGTCAGGTAGAGCCCCACAAAGGGCATTTCATCTCTCCCCTGCCCCTCGAGCATCTCGAGTACCTTGCGAATGCTGACAGCTCCCACCGAGTGTTAAATTCTGCCTCTTTACAGCTGCAAACAGACCTACCATATCTGCAAGGCAAGAAATGTGAAAGAAAAGTACTTGAAAAATAAATATTTTTCTTTTAACATTCAACACAATCCTGCCTCATCCTGCCAGTTATGCGTGACAATTGCAAATTCACCCTCAGCAGCAGAAACGAGGAGAGAAATGGGGAGAAACGGAGATTTTGTGCATTTTGTGTCTGTCTCCTTCCACGTGTGCTGCAGCCTGTGCTGGGCTCCACTCTCATTCCCACTTCTCCTGCTCTCTCCCAACCAACATTAACTTCCCACAGCCCCAGACCACGCTCTGCTAAACCCAACAGCTTCAGTTGCAGGAATCAGGCTTTGAAATGAGCGCTGAGGTGGAGTTTTAAAAAGCATAAAATTGAAATCGTCCCATTTCTGGGCTTTGCCATTTATTTACACCAAGCTGAGGGGGTTTTAAGGTTTTGCAAGGAGCCTTTGAAGGGAGGGACCTTGTGCTGTTTTGGCCCCACAACAAAATCTCTACCAGTAGGAGTTTTGTAGGATCCTCACACACAATTCCACTCACCCCACAGTTTATAGCAAAGCAAGACTGAGCTTCCAGCACGTCCTTCCCTCCTCTCCTGTGTCCTCCTGCTTGTTTCACCCTCTCACCTTTTCAGACATTCACCAGCCTCACCTCAGACTGACTTTAAATACCCCCTGCTTTTTCTCTTACCACCTACCCTTCACTTTTTCCTAATCATCTTTTTCTTACAGCAGCACAGTACAATAAAGAATGCCTACAGTTCATGTTTATGTGGGGTTCATCAGACATTTAAGCTGGACTTAAATTAGCAACAGTGATGCAGTGACACTTCTCTCCAATCACAAGGACACACAGTTTATACTTTCATTTTAAGACTCAGGTGCTTGATATTACCTGAGAATGATCAGACTTTGAAGGTCTCAGAGCATTTGATGCAATCTGCATCCCTGATTGATGAATGAATATCCCATAATCAGAGCCCACATCAGACGGCCTTCTTCAAATCACCACCCTTATTTTTGTTCCTTTTGATGTGCCATTGTTTAGGTGATTTAATTCTACAAAATGCAAGGAAATGAATAATGTCACTAAAAAGTAGAATAAAAGTTTCTTGTTAGAGAAGATAGGGCACATGACTGAAATGGAAAATTAAATTTATGTGGGCTTTTCTACATTAAACACACATGGAAAATGTTGTGTTCAAACTATCCTGTTAAATAATTTTACATAATTGTGATAATAAAATTCTCAAGATGTTTGCTCCTCCCACAGTAAATACAACACCTCACCTACTTCACAAGAAAAGATCTTGCTCGCACTGCAACATCAACTGCATTTTAAAGGCTCATAATTATGTAGGTTATAGAAGAAGATTTTATGAGATCCTATAAAATGATGGAGAAAAAAGTTCCACATTCAGAGATGTTTGGAAAACAGCACTAAAGAACTGAAGAATCTTCTCTCTGCTGACACTTGAGCAAACCAAATCACGGATTCGGAATAAAATTATGGCAATTCATTATTTTATTATATCAAAGCATTTCAATTGCAGTTGCTAGAGCAGATTTTAGTGGTGCATCGTGGAGTGAAAGGTGCTGGGCACTTCCTTTTCCAGCCCCACACAAGCAGCAGGGATGGATGGAGCTTTCCTCTATCCCTGGTACCATTCCAAGTATATAAAATCGTGCATCACCTCATGTCTGCATGAAATCAGGACATAATAAATCCTACTATTAAGTTAATGTCTTTGCACAAAACTAGATTTTGAGGACAAAAACAACAAATGGACACTTTAAAAAACTCCTGGTATAAAGAGGCTTGAACGTGCAATGGCCTTAAAGTTGAGCACTGTAAATAAATATGAGCTGCTCGACCTTTTTAACCGACAAATATGTTTCCTAATTTAAAAATGTGCCGGCACATTCCCCTTCCCAAGCTGAGCCCTCCACAAAACACCAGTTTTAAGGGTAGTTTAGTTTTTAATGGCTCGGTAACGATCTGCAACCCCATGAAAGCAGGGGTTTACAATGGCCTTCAGCTACAGAAACCTGAATGGCGCCGCTACGACTTTATTTGGTTGGAAAATTAAAAAAAAAACTCAACTTGCTCAAGTGGTGTGAGAGACCTTCCCATCACATTTCCCTCCCTGCTTCACAAAGCTGCACATGTATTGGTTTTTTTACATGCCAATGAGTTTGGTGGTGATAAAATGCTGCCAAAAGCCAGTTTTGACGAATGGTAATAAAGTCAAATGCCTCATATTACACTGAGAATTTTTTTAAGGAGAAACCTTAAAATTTATCATAATTCATACTATTTGACCCTGTGAGCGTGACCAAAAGCCATAACATTAAAAAAACCCCAACAATTCCAGCTAGTTATCCTTTTTACTTCATCCCACAGAGGTCTTACCACAAAATACAGAATAACACATTGATGCTTGTTAAGCCATGAAACATGAATGGGAAATAAAAAATTAAAGTACTTCATTTCCAATCCACCCCCCCTCCAAATGAAGGCACTCTGGTGAAAAAACTCATTTGCATCGTGGAAGTTTTCTAAGGGCTCGTGTAAAAGAGAGCAACCCCCAACACAGAAGCCTGAATTCAGATTGGAGCTGCTGTTGATCGGGAAGGGGAAGAAAGAGAATTTCCTACGTGTTCAGGCAGTCGGATTTGCATTGGAGGTTTGGAAAAAGGAGTCAATTCCAAAGTAGTGACACGTCCTCGCTCCATCTCTCCCTGCTGTGTTGCTCTGCCTCCCCCCCCCCTTTTAAACCATCATTTTAGAGCTCAAACGTTCTATTTTTAACAAAAACTGTAGAAAGTCTCTCTTCACGCAGAAAAATTTCACTGCCCCATTTTTCCTACAAATGACTCAACCTCAGTTCTTCTAAGTGAATTTCAGACCAAGTTTTACTCTATTTCTATGCAGCATCTTCGTCACCTTGCCTCTGAAATTATGTCTTGATGAGCTGCTCTGAAGATATTTGGCTTACACACACCTGTTTCTCACATCTTATTTATCTCAGGGAAAAAAAGTAGTAATATAAAATTGTCCATAAATTGACCCAACCCTCCCTCCAGACTCCCCATGGCTAGAGCAGCAACACGTGTGGCCGATCCAATTTCTCAGCACATCAGAAAGGTTTTGCCATTAAGATATTTAAGGAACATTAATCAATAATGTGGTATCAGTTTTAATACCTCATTGACTGGCTATATACTAAATATGGATGAGTGTAAATTCAAGCAGAGATTCTGTTTCAAAGTGCCCATGATGACCTGTGCAAGCACAGCCCAGGAGTGATTTAGAGAGGGAGAGAAGTGTCTGATAAACAAGAGATGCTCGATGTGGGCTTGTGTGAAGACTAAAACCACATCAAAAACATAAATTATTGTAATATATGGTATTTTGCTTCCATCTCGTGAGGTTCTCTGGTTATTCACTGAAACAGCCACGCACAGGGAACCTTTTTACTTTTCTGTTATCTCTCTGTATCCATTTCCACTGCAGTTGCCTGCATCCCTTTGGCTTGGGCTGTTTTCTCTCTCATATGGCAGCACAACCTGTGCAGAGGTCATTAAGCAGCAAATGTGTTAAATAGCCTTTAGCACACTTTCAGCATCATCTTCTAATTGCTTTCCTCTCCATAGGTGGATACAAACCACTTTCCTTAAAAGAGAGAGAGAGAAACCTTCTCCTGTTTCTTTAATGACTTTTATTGATGGTTTTGTTTTGCTCCTACTTTGGGCCCAGACTTCCCTATCTATGCTGGCATTTTAAAGCAGTAATTTATGTCATAGGTTGAATCACATAATAATGGCATTTTATGGTTTATCGTACTCAGCTTTCTGGGTGTGTACCTCGGAGGCAAAAGAAGCAAATTTTTATTAACACATGTTTATACATAATTGACCATTTGGGAAGTAGGAAGGAGAAATGGCTGTGATTTACATAGTTTAAGAAATGTCTTAGAGCACCTCACCCAGTCTGGAGCTCCCACTGTGACAGATGAGCAAATGCCCATGGGAGATGACAGCATGGTATTTATGGTATTTCCTTCTGAGACAATTAAGTAACATATGCCAAGACCATAGGGATTATCTCTGAGCTACACAGTATGTAACTCTAGCTGAAGAGAAATATAATATTTTATAAATTTGACAAACCATAGGAAGAAAAAAAAAAAAGATTCACCCACTTTAATGATGCAGTAACTTTCCCCCGACTTAATCAGACATTTCCTGATTGGGTTTTTTGGGTAATAAAACGATGACAAGCTGCATCCCACACACTACCTCGGAGCTGCTGTGCAGGCCAGGGAAAAGCTCAGGCTCACACACAAAGTACACTCTGCTATCCCAGGATTAAAGGGTTTGACAGCCCACTTGGTCTAGAACAACCCTGATTTTGCACCTAAGGTAAAGAATGAAGCAAGCTTTAAAATCCATACACTTTTCCTCATTAATGACATTTAATACCACTCCTAAAATTATCATTCTGTGCTTGGAAAAGCTCACGGTCCTGGATCTTCACTCATTTACACTGTATGCAGCCATTTATTTTTTTGCAAAGTAGATGCAAAATTAGATGTAATATTCAAAACTATAATAACATTAATTATTCTCTATTATTTTATATCAGCAACCTGCAAAGTATAACAATTTATTTATGAATGCACTTACATCCTCAGCTATTCCTCAATTCTGTGTACTGTGCCAACATCCTGCATCCATTGGAGCAGTAGGATATATATTACAATATCGTAGTTTCTATATGTATTAGCAACAGTGCAACCGTTCCAAGAACTCATTTTTCGGGTTCTTATTTTAATTGTTTTATAAATTTTTAGAAGAAGGGCTTTTTCTTGCACTGCAGTAAAAAGAATTTCTTCACAGGACTACTTAGTGAACACCATTCTACACAAATTTGCTTTACAGGCAGTAGAAAACAACATTTACTCCACATATTCAAAATGGAATCAGATATTGGGTGAATGACTACTGGTGAAATCAGATCCACGTCACAGCATTTCAGATGTCACCTGATCCACTTCAGAAACTCTCACAACTGAATCCAAAATTTCTCATGCTTAGATAAGAGAATGGAACAAGAATCAAGAGACTTCTGAGCTATCAAAAGATCAGGTTGCCTAAAATCTCCTCACAAATACCAAAAATGATGAACAGTGTTGCTTTATAGGTGCAAATTCTGACAGCTTTATATAATCTCTAACGAGCTTAAATTTTTAGAAGTCCAGATTGTTTTAAAAGCTGCAGCAGTCACCATTTATTCAACTGTGGGCTGTTCTTCTGCAGCCCCTCATGTAACAGGATACTGGCTCATGGCTCTAAAACAATAACACCACCTTTCCCAAATTTGTAACCAAGTTTTCTGCATGGTGTGTTCACTGAGGTGATAACTTTTCAACCATTTCTGCTGAAAGAAAACTCACCAACAGAGGGGTTTTATGATTCTAAGCCAATTTTTTTGTTCCAGTTCACAAACCTGTGCCAAATTCTGAACTTGTTATCTATTTCATATTTAGCCCAGCAGATTTCTATTAACATAGGAACACATACTATGTTTTTTACTTCAGAAATTCCCTAATGGAGAGCGAGGAGAAAAAAAACCAAAACAAACAAAATAATATATAAATCTCAGCAGATATATTGATTTATTCCTCCAATAATTGTAAAACTCAGGTCAAAACTATAACAAAGACATTAATTATAAAACAGCCAAGATGTCAAAGCTACTTTTTCTTTCAGCAGTCTTGAGTTGGAAGCTTAAGTTCCCCTACTCCAGATATCATGTGATAAGAAAATAATGCTCCAGAGAGGACATTACTGAAAGTTATGGATGGACCAGTTGGGCAACTAATAGGTCCTTAATGGCTTTCCAAAGTAGCCCATAATCTCTGGTAATACCATCTCTAGAGGGTCTGCATGATGTATTATGTAATAATTGTTGTGCTCCTAAATATAGTTTGTGTTCCACTCATTGCAGCACCGTCCCATCTATTTTGTGAGATTCTAATGGAATTCTTGGAGTTTGTTCCACCAACACTGAGCACTTCTACAGTTGTCAGCGTTTCTGATTTTGACATTAAATTTATTTCAAAATACGTGGAATGGCCACGATTTTGGGAAAAAAGAAGTATTGGCTTGGAAAAGGAAGTCTGGTCCTTTGTCTTCACGAGCTGGACACTTGAAATAGAGACAAGAAACCAGAGGACACTGGAAGGAACTGCAGGTCCAACCACGAGTTTATCTTTCATTCCTATTCAGCTGTCCCAGTGCATCACTGCAACTGAAGTTACACATGGTCACCTTTTTCGTTATCCTTACCAACATGATTGTGATTTTTAAGGAAGTTAAGTGTTCTCAGCACACAGGAAATATTGAACCCAGTAGTGAATTCCTCTCTGATTCACACAGCAGCCTAATCAATCTGATTTCACCCTTTGCTCCATGTTTCTCTTACCCAGGAAAGCCTTTTCTGGGAGGTTGCAGGAGCACAGGAAAAGGCTCAGAACAGACCAACGCTTGGTAGCAGCATCCAGCCTCTGCCAGAGCCATCCTAGGGCAGGAATAATCCTCCCAGCCACACCTTCTGTTCCCTCCTCTTTCCCTACACCAACAGATGCTGGAGCCTCTCAGACACACACTTCTCACTCAAGCACCAAATATACAAAGAAACAGAAATTTGGATCAACCCCAGCCTGGCTGTTCCACCCCAAGGATCTGATGTGCAGCGGCCAAAGTGCAGAACATCTTGGACAATCCCTTGTTTTTGTGGTTAACACCACAGTAAATGAATATATTCGGCTGTAATTATGGCAGTCTGTTCATCCATTTTTCATACAATTGTGTTATTACAGTTTAGCTGCATCACTTTCTAGATACAAGATAAAATATGAACAATATATACTTAATATAGAAAATTCATGTTATTGAGTAGATTCAGTGGGTTTTTCTGTTCCCCCTGCCCCAGGAACTCCTTTTTTAACAATTTGGGAACTGCCAGCATCCACTTGGTGCAAACAGATGAGTCACTACAGCTGGATCTGAAATTGCAATTCCACCATGATGGGGTAAATAAACGAGCTCAGGTGAATGCTGCAGGCAGAAATATCTTTTGGAGGTATTTGAACATCCAAAAAAAAGGAGGTTCAGACACCAGAACGTCTTGTTATGCCTCTTCTTGCATGACTTCAGAAGGCAGAGTCTCTGGGATTAGTCCCAAGAGCCATACCACAGTAACACTCATGAAAGGTCCAATTCTCCACTCAATTCCCAGATATTTTCATCCTGAGCCATGATGGTGTCAAAATACAGCACAGGATTTTCTGCTTAAGTTTTTTTTTTTTTTTCCTTTTACCAAGAACAGGAAATACGGATTGAGTACTACTGTAAAAAAAAAAAATCCCGTGTTGCTCTTACAGGAGGGAGCTCAGGATGAGTGCAATTACATCAATATTATTGTAATTAATGATTACATCATGCTTTAGAAAAGGAGCACAGAAAAGGTTGGTATTAACATGCAAGACACGGCAGAGTGATATCAATACTCATTTTACTGTTCAGGTTTTTTTTTAAAAAGCTAATAGCTGTCAAAAATACCCATTATAGGCTAGTCTATAATTTGTAGAAGTCAAGTAATACATTTTTTCTGAAGGTATAATGGATGCTCCATGGAGCAATTATTTTAGAAAGACAACTTCATCTCAGCTGTCTCATGCCAGCAGAACTATTTAAGAGCCAGAAATGCATAATTCAACATGGAAGAGCTGTCAGATTTGAGAATACCTTTAAATTATAAAAACTTAGCACCACTAGTCAGTTATAATTATAATGGAAATGTAGTTTTCTGTCGTTTTATCATAGCAAACATCTCTTAAGAAGCAATTTCATGTGTTAAAATATTTTGGCAAAGTGACTTTTGATTCTAAAAGGATACAGATTATCCAGCTTTATACCTGAATATTTTCCTCACAAATTGAATGTAACAACTCACATCGTACAAGACGGTAAAGCAAGAGTATTATTAAAATCCCATTGGAAATTGTTACTATGAAACAATGAGCAGCATAACTCACTAGGACAGGTCAAGTTATGCACAAAAAATATTATTTTATTACTAAATATGACAAGACAGCTTTTCAGCAGACAGTCAATTATTTTATACCACACACAGCCAAAACAGAAAAGACAGTTCTTCTTTTGACTTTGGCTTCTTTTAACGACTAGAAAATCAAATTATGAATCATTAAAGTAGCCACTTGGATGGGTTTAGGATCAACAAAGCATATTAAAAGCGCTCTCAGAAAATTAAGGTAATATTTAAATTCTTTTCAATTTCTTTTTTTTGTCTGGGGTATTGCAATGCCAATTCTTTTCCTCTTAGGCAGGACTAGAAAAATTCTCTTGGCTTCACTCAGAAAAAAAAGTCTATTGAGTTGTTATAAGGTTATATCAGATACCCAATAAATGGTTTTTGGCATTTCACTCCAAGAGCTGAACCCAAACACCAAAGGGTCATTTCAGGTCGTTACCAGGGCTCAAGTTCATTTTCCTTTCTCACTTTGTTTGCTGAGACCCACAGCAGGTCCCAGTCCTCTGCACTACAGAGGAAATCTAAAGCTGTTTTATTAAAATATCTTTTTTTGCTTTTGAAGTCAGTTCTCAAGAATTTTACAGACTGTACCTAGTTTGCTTCAAAATTCAGAAAATCACTAAAGGATTTTTTTAAGTGTTCATAAACAGCTCATTCTTCAACCTGTTTATTAATTTTACGGAGTTGTCTTTTCAAAAATGTTCACCCAAACCTTCATATGGTCCCCTTTCAGGCTAATTAGCTTTTTTTGATGATGCTGTTGCTGATGACCATCCCACTCCCCACATTTCTCCTGGCCTTTCTGCTCAGCCCACACATGCAGTAAGCAGAAAAAGCATTTCCCCCCTCATGAGTTGTGGTCAGTTGGTTTTATTTCTAGATATTTCCTGGATAATGCTGTGTGCTCAAGCCCATGTTTTGTTTTAAACAACTCAATCATCCAAGGTGCTCACAGCAAGTTTTAAGCAGGTCTGTGATGGGAAAATGTTGAATTTTAGTATTAAATATGACAATTTAATGTTAGTTTGTGGAATTTAGTTCCAGTTCTTGGAATTATTCTGGCAGTAAAGTTACTTCATGATGAGAAAGGATGCAGGAATGATGTCCCTCCTTCTTTATTTACACCTCCTTTCCTCCCACAGCGTAAGACAAGATTACACCCAAAAGATGGAAAGTTTTCTCATCATTCTGTCCCTAAAGGGAGAATCAGCACATTAAAAAACTGCCTAGAATCAGGAGATCGACTTCAGAAAATATCAATTTCTTGTTTCTATGACCGCGACATGATGTAGTATTGCATAACATAATACAAATTAAGGAATTAAATTGGTTTCATTTCATCTGATTTTCTGGCAGGCTTTAATGTGTTAAGTATTTACTAAAGAGGCAATTGGGATGCACGCAGCATTCAGAATTATAATTTATTAACACATCCTCAGTAGTGGCACACATTATCTTCCATAGCCTCACCTGTAAATTTCTGGGTTAAATCAGGTTCTGTCCCAACAGCACATTCAGTCTCAAGACACACAGTGGTGTTTTCAACCAGCAGATTTCCAGCACTCTGCAACATTTACCTTTATTCTGCATCTTTTTCATGCAGCACACAGATGTAATTGCTTAAACGGAGCTTTAAAATTAATGCTATAAATACAAATTTGGGGTTTGCAGGACACCACACCGTGGACTTTCAATGAGTCAACAGAATTGTAAGTTTGCCACTCTCCACTAAACAACACGCAGGCAATTTACTAATAATGAATAATAAATATATTTTAATAGCTCCTTGGTTTGCTGTGCCACAGATTTGATTTAAGTGTAACAGGGGGCTCCCCCATCCTCTGCAGACGTGGCCAGAAAAGGTTGTGGAAGGGGCTGGGGTTGGAGCCATTGTTTCAGAGAAACTCCACGGATTTGCCTGTAAGGGAGGTTTTCATCTCGTTCGTAACGTCCACACTAAAGGAGCACTAATAATGCAAAGCTGCTGTAACTACTAAATTTCCAATCACATAATTAAAATTAGCAGTGTTGGGACTTCACGCCTGTGTGCTCTACAACAAGGGAAATGTTAATATTGCATGGTTTGAAGGGAAAGAAAACTTCCCGGTTTTTAACGGCAGCAGACACGTTCCAACACATAAAACAAGCAGAGAGTTAATTGGTTTCCAGTGATGGTTTTCAAAATCCAGATACATCAGTCCTGATGACTTCAGTGGTTTGAAGAGCCCTAAAAAACCACTGTGTTGTGGTTGGGACCTAGATTGTCACCTGTGCACCAAGAACCAGGTGACCCACATGGATCTCTCCCTACAGCATTGCAACCCACTGAGGAATGGGGTTGTGCTCAGGACCCAAAAAAAAAAAAAGATATTTTAATACATTTTTACCACAAAAATTACTCCAAATATAGCACTAAAAGGTGTCAGATTTTTTTTCTCCTCCATTTTACGTAAAGCTCAACTCAAGGACATATTGCCTCCTGCCTTCCCCTGACACAAAGTGTATTTACAGTAGGGCCTAAAAGTTTTTACTCCAGTTTCTCAGTCCAACACTCTTGAATTCGATTAATGGAGACATTCGAGCACTTACGTCAAGTTATGCTGCATATAAATGGAGATAAAAGGATTACCAGGTTATAAATCAATTGAGAGATTCAGGGATATAAATCTCAGGGACACAGGGCTTCAGCCTTAATGGAAATGCAGAATTCCATTGGCTAATCACAATTTAGATTGCTACCAGATACATCACTGAGTTTCGCTGGGTGTCCCAAAAAAACATCCCTAGTATTGAGGAGAGGTAAGAAAATTAGGAAAAAACCTTTGAAGGTATCACAAAAAATCTGCTTCTATGTATAAAACAAACTTGAAAGCAAACTGTGCTGACAAAACTGATTTTTTAGACAAGGAATTAAGCCACATCATTGTGGTGGAAGAAGTCATTGTTCTTTTTTACATAGTTAACGCAAAATAGGAGGATATTTTACCTAAATTAATCTCTTGGAAAAACAGATTTTCTTATCTCTGTGAAAAATAGGGACAAAGATAAGTACAGAAAACTACACATGTACAGAAATGCAGACTTCATGTGACAAAGTCGTGTCATGGCCAAGTTTAACAGTGTTTTACAATGCTTTGAATCCCTTAAGGGAACTTCAGTTTTGCAGAAATACAATTTTTATTATTAAAAAAAATTATTTTCCTTCCCTTTGATAAAACAGCACAAAGAAGGAGAGAAGGCTCCAACATGCAGAAAAGAAAACTGAGTATTCCAGGTGCCCTGCTCATTTTTTCTGGAGAGGAGATGAATTGGGTCAAAAGGCAGAAATCTCAAACCTGGTGCTGAGGAACAGGGAAAGAGGGAGGAACGGCTGGGAAGAAATCTTCACTTCAGCACCACTGGGAAAGGGGGAAGGACTTCATGGGAACACGAATGCTCAGCTTTCCTCAGGGGTATGATAACTTCTGGCTGCGTTTGACAGAGTACATTTCTGCTGAGTACTGGAAGAACATAGAGCCAAGGAGACACGATGGGAAAGGGAATGTTGGGCTGGATAAGTGAACACGTGAAGGACAGTTCATACCCAAAGGGTCCCCTGTGAGTTTATAAATGCAATATGTAATTCTTAGAACCAGTCAAAGACAAGTTGAAAACAATTCAACTCATGCACTGATTAGCTGAGGGCTTTTGCAGGCTGTGATATATTTTAAGCTTATCTAGCACCTAATATTATCATTAAAATGACCTAATGTTCAACCGAGCATTGTCCTATCTTCTAGATACGAGCAGGGTAAACCTATTTTAAAGGCTTTCCTTTGTAAGAAAAACGTCATATTAGAAATCTCTGGCCTGTTTTATTGAGCATAAAACATCTCCACGGAGAGGCTCTTGTAGGTTCCCATAAAATACCTTCTGAACATCAGGATATTCTATCGGAAATAATGAGAATGCACTGGGCAGACGTGACCCCGAGCAGCTGGAGTGGGGAGGGTGGCATGGAAGATCTTAAATCATGGTTCCTTTTGTCACTGCCAATTATACATTCAGATTCCATGTTTAATCCATCATCCCAGCAGGGCACCCCGGATCCAGCACGTGCTGCACGAGCACAGGGACGTCGCTCCGGTGTCACCTCGGGCACTGGCAAAGGACCATGGCAGAAGTAAAATCTGGGGCTCGCCAAGAAATGTCTGCCATGTTATTTTTTTAAAAACATGGTTAATTTGAAGCCAAGGCAAAGAAACAACAGAGTGGAAAGAGTTGGGGTCATTTCCAGCCATTACTTCATGGCGTGCTTTGGCTCAAGGCCAAAGAGACTGAAGGGGAGACCCTGTAATAAAATATCTTTTTACTCTTTTTTTTTTTTTTTTAATAGTAACGATTTAGAAGCACTTTGGTATTTTCTGACAAGGTTTGGGGCTTTTTGAAATCACCACCATTTCCTTTTTGCTAGGCAGCCAAATGTATACACCACATACAACGTAATTTAAATAGTCGATTATTACCTAAAATGTCTCCAATGGCATGTATAGACTTCAAAATTCATGGTTTGCTGCATTTTTATGAAATGTTTCAGTTGTTATTTGGTAGGTTCTTGGAAATCCAGGAATTCTGAAGAGAGGAAAGAGTTGCACCCTATTAGATTTGTTCTGCCACAACAAGATCGAAGGATGTGTCAATTAAAATGCAATTACAATGGAATTACCACTCTTGTAAATGTATCCTCCATAATTTATAACATACCCTGCCCAACGCCATGTTTACAAACAGAATAACTGTTATTATTTGTTTCAGAACTTTTGGATTCTCAGAATATGTTTAATACATATAATTTTCATTCATTCATTCATTCAGAAAAAACAGTCAGTGTACCAACAAACGGTTATGAAAGCAAGCTCTCCTCAGATATTTAGTTTTAAGAGGAAACCCTCACCCTAAGAATACAACTTTACTTTTCAGCATTTCCCAAAATTAATATTATTCCTCGTACAAACACTAACTATGGTCCAGACCAAGAACCACTGAAGTCATTCAATGGCTTTGCCCATTTAAATCAAACTCTCTGAACATTCCAACAGCCTTTAAGAGAACACAAAAAGTACATTGGGAGAAAAAAAAAAAGGGGAAAAAAGAAGCATTTTCCTCAAGTTTGATTTTACCATCATTATTATTCCAAAGATTTTGCAAAGGATAGCAGCTGTTTGTCACAAATAATACTAAAAAGAAAGGATTTGCAACTGTAATGTTTGCACTCTTTACTTACTTGGGGCCATTTACTAAAGGAAATTGCAGCAAGGAGTGGGGAATTGTGCTAATGCAGGAAGAATCTGCCCTTTATAACTACAAAATTTCATAATAATGTGTTTTACAGTGTGGTCCAAACCTGATTACTCGTAGAAAGGACAATAAAGAATGAAAGCAGATGCTCGTGAAAAACCCTACACTATCAATGAAAAAAACCCTCCAAATTACCAAAAAACCAAGCCTACATTAAACATCACATTGAATGAAGAAATAGAAGGTGGAGTTAATCAGATTTTACTTTTATAATAAAAGGGGAGACAAAAATACAGATATATTTTCTAAAATTATGAAGTTGAGGAGAAAGAGTCTGACCAGCACGATATGCATTTGCAAAGATGCCTTATACTTTCCCTAGCTTACTCTTTTGGAATATTGTTTTTCATGCTTCCAAAATCTCAGTGATTTTTTAAAAAAGTTTAAAAAATTTGTAATTACTTTCCTATTTTGTTATTAAATAAACTTGGTAAGATTTACAGGACAATGTAAAAAACCCCCAACCCTCAAAACTTAAATAATACTAATAATTATATTATTAATCAACGAATGATAAAAATGTGCTTAATTAAGTACAAAGAGCTACCACCTTTTAAAAAAAAAACAATTAAAACTGAGCCCCAGCAGATGAGAAACCACCAGGAAAAGGATTTAAACCTGGCTCTGAACTCTGAGCATCCTCACCAAGACTCATCATTAAATCCTGTTTTTTGGTATCATATGGAAAGAATCTTCTTGAATTTTCAGACTGAATGTTAAAATTTCAATGCCAGAGGCAAGAAAAAAATGAGCAGCTAAAAGAAAAGAGTGTGACCACGAGCTGGACTCAAAAAATCCAACCCTTCTGCACTGGAAAATCATGTGTTTGATGTGGGATCACAAACACAGAGTGAACCTGAAACCATCAAGTTTTGGTACTTCAGAGAAGAGCTGTAATTGACAGCCCAAACTGATTCCTAAACACGTACCTGTGAAATTAATCCTTCACTCCTTTTAATTGTTTTCATACATCTTTAATTTTATCATAACCTGATCCTCAATAGAAACTTTTCAGTAAATTCCCTTGATTTCTGCCCATTCTGCAGCATGACAAATACACCAAAATTCAGTGCAGCCACATGCAAGTGCATCCACTGAAAGAAATGGTTTCCATTAATCTTCCTTTTCTCCTACTTCAGTAATTCCTTTTTAATGGGAAAAGTTCCTATCCATATGTTTAGGTGCATGTGTCAATGCATCTATGTAAAGTATTAGAAAAGTAAAGAACAAATGCATTTTTGCTACAAGTTTTATGGAAGTACATGCACATTTATACATAAAATCCATGTATATTTAAATATCTATGCCCATTTTTATATAGATGTGCATTTCTACCTCCATGTGTTCATGTATTTGCACGTATAAACACAAAAATATAAATATATATGCATATATATATATATATATATCCCCCGATCTTCTTTCCTCACCAACTGCAGTCCTTTATTCAGTGAAAGTTTCCAAGCCTCTGCACATTTATTTCTGGATAAAAGAAGCAGTTTGAGCTCCTGACCACCATTCTCTAACAAATAATTCTTTGTGGCTGTAATTAAGATGGCTCTGAAAGACTGCTGGGATGTCTTAGTGGTCTGGAGAGCACTCCCCCCTCCCCTGAAACAAAATCCTTTATCACATTTTTGAATTAATTATAAAAGTTAAAAATTAAATCTTTCTTGTGTCCCCCATAATAATCCTCCCAGAACAGTTTTTGTCCATATTAATGGAGAACACATCCCTAGTAAGATTTAATTTCAAACTTTTATAATTATGGTTAAAATTAAATCTTACTGTGGCTGTATTACACATTAACATGAATGAAAGCCGGCCTAGGAGGATTATCAATGGTACTCCAGCACGATTTATTTTTAACTTTTGCAATTAATTAAAATCTTTGGATAAAGATCTTGTTTTGGAGTGGAGGAGTCCCTATTAAGATGAAGCCCATGAAGTGTTTCCGTTCTTGTGCAGGGTATTGAAGATGGGAAGGCAAAGGCTGGGAGCTCAGGGTGATGATCCAATAAATCATTTCTCCCTGGTGGAGCAAGACTTAGTTCTGAGCTGCCTCTGCTCTGGAGAAAATGGTAATAACACAGCAAAACAGCAGTTTGCTCCTTAAAAACACTCGGCAACACCCAACAACAAGCATGGAGACAACCTCACACCACCCAGAATACCATGAGAGGTATCACCCTGTTCAAGTTCTCCTTTTTTTCTGTCGTAAGAAAATATGTATTTCTACGGGTGAAATTACTTTGCCTTGATTATTTTTGCGATTTTCCCCATCAGAACTGGTTTTAGGCAGCAGCAGTGAAAAGCACGAGGTCTCCTTCACACACCAGCTACGCTTTGCCAGCCAAAAGAGGGGTGAAGCTCCCGGGAGCCTTCATCTCCAGGAATGCTGCACCCCTCAGGGCTCAGGTTTTTCACTGTCACTGCACACGGAGGTCTCCCAGCACACTTTGCTGCCCCACATAAAGCACAGCCCCCGTGGGAGAGGCCACGGACTCACCAGGAATGGTGGAGTTTGGAAAAGACCCTTCACACCATCAAATCTCATCATAAACCTGACACTGCCAAGTCCACCCCTAAACCATGTCCCTAAGAGCCATGTGTTTTCTCCTGGCACTAGCTGAGGATGAGAACTTAAAATAATAACCAGAATAAAACATTTGTTTGAGGAGTTTTTCCCCCTCAGAGGAGTTTCTTCAGTCAAAACCTTTTTTCTTTCATGATCAAACATCTTACACTGCTGAAAAGTTATATTCAGCCAGAAATTATTTAAATTCCCTCTGACAAGCCAACACAGAGTTTGCAATAAGGGCTTTGCAGCACCTGGCTTTTTAAAAATACTTTTTGTTGAGAATTGGTTCTGTCCCATCCCTGGAAGTGTCCGAGTCCAGGTTGGATGGGGTTTGGAGCACCCTGGGACAGTGGGAGGGTCCCTGCCCATGGCAGGCGGTGGCACAAGAGGAGCTTTAAGGTCTCTTCCAACCGAAACCATTCTGGGATTGTCTAAAATGTGCCTTGGAGAAAAATAAGCGTAAAGAGAAGAGAAGCTGAGAAAAGACAAGGCCCAGAGAGAGAAATAGTCATAGCCAGAGTCTGAATTAAGTCTACGAAAGGGATCGCGCTTGGCTGGAAACAAAAGCGCTGTCTCCTATGTGATTCCTTCAGCAATCAGGAAATGGGAACTTGCCCATTCTTTGTAAATTTGAAAGTATTTATATTGCGTCAAAAGTCTCTGATTCCACTGTCGTGTTTTTCTTCTAAGACAAACCACAGAACTCAAAAACTTTGGCTAACCTCGTTCCTTCCCAGTGATTTGCTTTAAGTTGCACAGAAAGAATACCTCAGCTTGTGCTTCCCAGAAAACATCACCTGAAAAATAAAATATTTATGAGAAAACACTGTAAGGGTGGGGTCTGATTTCAAGATGGGGAGGGGGCCAGGAGGAGCAGAGAAAACATAACCTTGCCCATCCACCTTGGAAAACCCAACAACATTGCAATGAAAATATCAATGGCTTTTATAAAGCCAGAGGCTGAGACATCCTCACTTGGTCCTGTGTCCTTAAGGAAATATTTCTACTTCCTTTCTGTGTTGTAGTTAATTTTGTGTAGGCATTCAGTCACCCATCGACTGAAATTCTTCCAGAAGAAAAGCTGGAAATACATAATTTTCAGTGATTATTTAGCACAGTATTATTGAATGTACAAGTGAAAGGAAGATTATCCATAAAACCAATAAATTCATGTGTATA
>VZRV01010563.1:176364-281005 GCA_013398115.1 Falcunculus frontatus
ATATATATATGTATACATATATTCAAAAGGAGGGGTTTTTCTCCTCTCTTTTCCTTCTCAAAATGAAAGATTATCCATATATGATGTTTCCATGTAGGAATATCATACCTAGTCCTCAAATAACAATTCTGGTCAGTTCTGACACAACAAGGAATGAGCAGCTCTACAAAGCAGGAGCGAAAATCGCTTCGGGACAGTTTCAGCTATTCAATGAGATTTTCTTAAACAATCTCCTCCTGATTTGCTGATTCCTCTTTGAATTAGCCAGAGAGGGTAATTATGAGCCAAAGAGGCTCTTTTCTTGTTCCCCTCCTCTGTTATCCCGTGAGCAATGGTTTCCCATGCCAAGAGCCTTCCTCTTCCACCACATTCCACTGGAAGCAGTTGCCTACATCAAGCAAAGCATAATTTCAATTATGAAAATAAAACAGCAAACGACTCACTCCTAGATTTTCTTCTTTTTCCTCACTTGTTTTTCTGTGTATTCCTGACTGACTGAAAGCCATAATTATTTATTTGGGGAAGTCCTGTAAGCCGTGTCATCATGAGTGCCCATGAATTTTCTGGGAATGATTTGAAATGTTTCCGGTTAAGCTCCAGACTTAACATCTCAAGAAGAAAAACTAATGTTTCTACCACATATTTTATTAAGCCCTTTAGGTCCTTTTACAAGAGAGGAAATACCAATTAACGTATAATTTAGCAGAACAAAATATTATCCCATTTCAACCAGTACCCACTTCCTTGAAGTTTATTCAAGCATTAATAACCATTTAATGCAATTTAACTACACTGAGGTATCCGTTACATTAATATCATATATCCATCAGGAAATTAGAGTTTTGTCTCTATGAATTTTGTATTACAAGAAAGTCTTTATAATTTTATTCTGCACTTTATGGTGGCTAATTTAAGTTTTAAAATGGTTCAGATAACTTCCCAGACTCTCTCTTCTACGCTGTAATATGACTAACAAATTGTTACTGATGTTAAAAGATCATGAACACATCATTTATTAAACAGGGCTGGAGAGATAAGTTTGAAAGAAGAGTGCATTTCCCATATAATCCCTGTGTTTCCAGGAGCTGACACATCCAACCATGGGAACAAAACCCCATGTGCTGGGATGTTCAGGACCCAGGGCTCCACAGGAGTGGAATCAAACTCAAAAAATATACTTGAATTTAATCTCTCAGCCTAAAGAAACTCCCTACCCACTCTCCAGTAATCTTTAATGTGGACATTGGGATGAAAGTCTGATGAAAAAGAGATTTTCCCCATCCTACCCGGTCTGGGGGTCATGGATCAGTGATGCCCATGAGAAAAGGGAGTTGAGTTCAGTGATAACACAAAGCAAAATAGAAAATCCTCCTAAAATGCTCAAATGTGAGACAAGCACATTTTGGTTATTGCAACATCAACTTGTTCAGCTTCTTAAATTCACAGGTGTTTTTACCCTTTTCCTTTGTCAGAATATCAGAATATACACCTACAGCTGCTAAAAAAGACCAGAAATAAATTCTGAGACAATGTAAACTGATAAGCAATTAAAAAAAAAAAAAACCAAAACAATCTTGTTGTTAAAGACTGGAATGGTATTTAGTGTTTAATTCTGCATCATGGATTTTATCTGAATATTTACCCAAATTTTTAAAATCTTCCCAGTTAAAGAGGAATAAGAACACAGTTTTCTCTTTCAGATTGTAGAATTTAAAGCTTTTTGTTGATGGCTCCTTTTCTTAATAAGTATTTCCTAAAATGCCATTCTTTATGTATCTTTGCATACATTTGTGTGTAGCGAGATGAGCAATAAATCTTAATTTTGACATATTATTATCTATTGATTCTAGAATATCTTCTCTCTTACAAACTGCTCAGCTCTGAAGCATAACTTTTCAGACTTTCATTTTCTGCTCATCCTATGAGTGCTTCTGTAAGGAAAACTGGTTGAAAAGAGATGGTTTAGGTGCATCCCAAGGCATTTGCCAGCTCTGCCTACACCTCTCCTCCCCTATTCCTGCACTCCTCCATAGATCCTTCAAATCCCTCCTTTGGCAATTTCAGTCATCGCCTCCTTATGCCACTGGAAAACAACCAGACACTTTTTGAGCACTGAGGATTAATTTAGAAAGAAAAGAGTTGTGTTATGCCCTAATTATATCCAAGAAGTTCTTTATGTGTTGGTTTGAGGGTCAGTACACCTGGATTAGCTGGAAAATCAGTACAGTTTCAAGCATCAGGAAAAGAGAAAAGAACTGTAGAAATTGTCCCTAAAAAGGGTTTATTGAGAGCCTGGGGTAGAGGGGAGCAACCAGCTCGGTGAGGAGAACCCCAAAAATGGGTTGGACGCTCTCCCCACTTATTTCCAGATAAAAACAAATTCTCAGAGCACAGATTATAATCTCTGCTGTTTTGAAGGGAAGAAATCTTTGTTATAAAGCCTCTGAATGAATAAATGCCACAAAATATCCTGCTTTGAATGTCTCAGCCAACAAGATAAGTATAAATAAGCTTGCAAACCTCTCAAAACTCACCAAACATGAAATATTGTAATGCTGCTACTCCTGTGACTTCCATACCCTGGAAAAAACCCTCCCCTGCACAAGCATTTCTTCTCCTCAGCTCTTTTCCAGCACAATGCATTTTTCTGTGTCAGAAAATTACAGATTCCGTAAATATCTGAAGACAAATTTTCCTGGGGTGCATTTCTGAGTCACCTGGATGCCTAAACGAGAGAGTGGTAGGAGAGTCCGTATTAAATTGCTTTTACTGACAGCATCGTTATGGAATAAAAGATCTCTGTCACATCACTGATGTGAATCTCCTCCTTATTGTGCCTCATGGCATCTGTGGATTGTTAAAGAAGCCTGAAACTGCCTTTTCTGCAAATTCTTTCAACTCTTTAGTTCTTTTTATTTGTCCAGCAGGCTTTAGTCTTGTTAAGCTTTGCCTATGGAAGAGAGGGAAAAATAGGCCCGATGTATTTTATAATTCCAGAAGTGCTCCCTGGCTGGAGGGAACTGGCCAAACTCTTTGGTGGCAGAGTCAGCAGCAGCACACAGAGCAGCTGCACCATGAAACCACGACTCAGAGGAAAAACATAATTTAGATATTATAAACGTCTTGGTTTTAATTGTTTGGTTCACATTAAATTTCTTTCTGCACCAGCGGTGACAGGCAGGTAGAAAACTTAAGCATTTGTTTGAAAAGAGTCCAACAATACCATTTAATAGGGGAAAGAAACACTGGACATGCTCAGAGACCTTGAAGATGATATTTCTTTTATCTCTATTAGAAAGTGTTGCACAAACACAAAATACACCCCTGCAATATGCAGAGAGGAAAAACTTGCCAAAGACAAAAAAATAAGACAAGAACTACAAACACAAAAAAATAAGACAAGAACTACCAGTATCTGTCACGTTGCAATGATTTGTGCTGGTATAAATTAATAATACTTCTGTATTTAAATACACCCTAGGATTAAATTGTGGTTATACCAGAAGTTCCCACCCAGGTCCTGGTTAACGAAATTATCAGTACAATTGGCTTGAACAATCTCTACTTTAGTTCAGCCACCCCTAAAACAGAAAATATATTTGCCAAGCCTCAGCCTGGAGGAAAAAACAGACACCAGAAGCAGCATCGATATCAAAGGAAATAATAAGAGACTGCCAGCATGGTTTATTCTGCCTAAAATTCTCCTTTTAATGAACTTCAGCAGAATTTTAACCAATTTAAAGCACACATATATAGGGTTTGTGGTTTTCCTTGTGCACATATTTTCCCATTGATTCACAATGGGGAAAAGGAAAAAAATAAAATAGCATGAATTCCTCATAGAAGGCTTAATAATGTTTCAATACATCAGTAATCCCACGTCATACAGCACCACTAAATCACTGTAGAAATAAGAAACTCTTTAAAATGTGATAATTAATTAATGATTCAGACTGCAGCTCTCATTTGTTGTACCTACTGCCATTTAATGCAATTCTAAAAGTAAAATATAATTCAGTAAATCTTTGAGAGAAAACCAGATATTTTCGATATCTTATGGATATGGCAGAATATATAATTAAAGTAATACTAATCTAGAGGAATTTAAAGGCAAAGTCTTGCCTGATAAAAATCACTACTCAAAATAAACAATTTTGGATATTTAATATATTGCAGTGAAGTGCAGTATCATTAGTTCAATTAAACCTGCTTAGAAATAAAATTAAGCTGTGCTTTTATTTTCTAAATATTCTACTGAGAAAAATCCAGTTCAGGGAGACACCAGTGTTTTATGACAAAAAGATGCAGCTTGAGCACAGTTTAATATGTCACAAACTTCACAGATTTTTACTCAAATAAAATCCACTTGTGAACCCCTTCTAATAAAAGAGCCACATGCAAGGAAAAAGCCAACTTACGCAGTTTATATTTTTAAACTGGTACACCAATAAAACGAGGGGAAAGAACCCACAGAAGGAGAGAAGGAAATCAAAAAATATTAAGTGTTATATAAAAAAGGAGGCAGGCAACTATTCAAAATGTTTCAATATAACAACCTAATATGTTGTTTTTCCTTATCAGACACGGTGAGCCAACAGTGACATGGAGTGAAACTTCAGTCTGAACTAATTTTTACTAACAACACAAATGATAATTAATGTGTGCCTTTTGTCAATGCTATTCTTTGACATTCTGGTGGTATCCCACTCAACAGTGAGACCTGGGTTGGGAAGAGCTCTGAGGTCCCCATGGCACAGTTTGGACTGAAAATGCGACACCATTTTTAACAATTTGATATGAGTAAAATACAGGCTGTATTTCTCCAAAGAAGCACCCATATAACCTTCAGTGCCACTAAGAGGTTTTACAGCATTCAATTGAGGGGATAGAGAAGAAGTGAAAATTCCCATCTATTACAGCAGATGAAAAGCCAGGGAGGTTAAAATGTAGCTTTCCTTAAATATTAGTTTATCCCGGATATTTGTTGTATTATTGAAATCAAAATACAGAAAATTTACTTAAGGTACACAGGAAAACAGAAATTTTTGGGGACCTTTTCCAAAATGATCTGTTCTACTGCTGCAGGGCTCTGTGTGTCTGAAGAACAAAAACCTGCACTATGGAATTATAAGCTTTTGTCATTAATTTCATCAATCCATCCTATGAACGTTTGTTTCAAAGACCTCATTGGATCTTACAAGAAAAATGCAATATAAATAAATTCTGCAAATGAAACAAAAAGATCACGAGTGAGACAGAGTTTTTGATCTGCCCGAAGGCTGAGGCTACTCTTGTGTGATGTTCTGCTCCTTTACAATATTTCAAGGCAAGAATGGCCTTAGAAGGATCCATTTCAACCCCTCTCTAAGCCAGGTCCACACAAATAATTTTCTATCATGTATTTAAAAAACCTCTAGACAAACACCGGAAAACCACATGAAAAAGCAACCAAACCTCTCAATTTTTGTAGGTTACAGCAGTGAGCTTTGATTAGGAATAGGAAATAACCCAAACTAGATTTGGAGAATTCCCACACTCGGCCTGCGCCAGGCAACTCAATCCCAATGCCCTGGATTGTTCCAAGGAATCAGATGAAGCAATGAATCCCAAAGCATCTTCCTTAACTAATTTACACTTCCAGACATGCAAGATTCAACAAATATTAATTGAAATTCAAGCTAAACTGGTCAGAGAAGGAGTTCCTAAAATGCTTTATTCAAGGAGCCTGAGAGTCTGAATTTCTTTGTTCCACCATCATTATTGGAAATATATTTTCTTCTGATGGATCAGCAGAACACTGATAAGAAATCAAAGATTCAGTAAGTTATTTTTCCCACTTTGGAGCACTGTGGGAGAACAAAATGACATGTTCTTATATGCAGCCCTGCTGTAGTTGTTAAGAGAGCTACAAGTTACGAGTTCCCAAACTTTTCTACAATTGCTTTTATAATCTCTTTCTTTTAATATTCCCTTTTTAGGCTATAACTTTAAAATTCTCTCTAAACCAATTGAGAAGCAGAAAAATAAAAAGGCAAGAAATCCAGGGATTTTACAGTAAAAGCTATAACTGTGCAAGGTTTTTTTTGAGTAGTTCTTCTGCTGAAAAGCAGAAGGGAGAGAAAGCCGAAATTTGAAAGTGTTGAAGGGAAATAGGCCCTTTGTTGAATATATTTAAGAAAAAGCATTGATATGGAACTTCTAAGTGTGCTCTCTAAATTCTTTAATACCACATGGCATGATTCACAGCTTCTGTTTTCTTACCAGAGCTTTTCCAAAACTTTCCTTTCGAGACGTTGCCCGAAGTTTTCTCAGGCATGTGAATGGGATTTCTCTTGGCCTGATAGTTCTGCTACACATTTTCCCCTTCCAGTAACTATTAAGCATTCTCAGGTGCCAAGCAGTTCATATAATTGAGGATTTGAGTATTTCATTCTGGGTTTATGCAGGGGAAGAATTAATCCTTTAGTCACTCACACTTCACATGCATTTGTTCAGAAAGTCGGGGGTGTTTATGTTTTCTTTCCAAAGAAAAAGTGTTTCTTGGAAATCTGAGAAGTTTGTTTCCTGGGTGTTTTATTCAAAATCTTTGCCATATTCTTCCTCACTTCCTGCAAGTTCACTTAACAGATTTTTTGGCTCCTTTGCAAATATATTTTTTTATATAATGGTGATGCACAGAATCATCTGTGGGCCAGTAGCTGAAGGAATTTGATGATATCCATGCATGACAAGTTTTTTTCAGTCCCCTCGTGGAGTTTCTGCTCTTTGTGCCTCTCATTTTTCATTTCATCCATCTGGCTTCTGGTCTCCATCCCAGCACGAGGGTAGAGTTCACCTCTTTGGAGACATAAAAGACTTCACCCAGAGATGGTGCCCTGGCACAGGGTGCCCAGAGAAGCTGGGGCTGCCCCTGGATTCCTGGAAGTGTCCAAGGCCAGGCTGGACACTGGGGCTTGGAGCAGCCTGGGACAGTGGGAGGTGTCCCTGCCATGGCAGGGGTGGCACTGGATGAGTTTGAGGCCCCTCCTAACCCAACACAAATTATTCTATGGCTCTAGGAAGTTGCAAAGGCTCCTAAGCACACGCCCGAATTTCCGACCTCGATTTTATCCACAGCCCCGCATTCTGGCCTGCAAGAACAGTTCTGAAGCTGCATCCCAGATTGGGTAACACCCAAATAAAAATTCTGCTGAGAATAGGCAAAAATTTCATAGAACAACCAAATCAGGCAAATCTTGGAGTTTACTAAGCAGAGTAACCTGAGTTAACTGAGTTTAAACCCCCTCTCCCTATCCGGGGATTCTCATTCCCAGCCATTTCTCAACCCCACAGTGGGAATACAACACAAAAACTGAAAGGGCTTTTCTTTCTTTTTCCAGAACACACAGAGTGGAATAATTAACAGTTATCACCCAGTTCACACGTGTTTCATTAAAAGGACTCTGTGTGTACACACTATGTCAAGTTTGGTCTATAAAACTCATGATTCCTGACCATGCAGCTCGGACACTTCCTGGGATCACAAGTCCCACTCCACTTGTTCTCTGTGGATGACATTCCTAGAGTTTCCAGATGTCCAGGGGACCTTTTGGATCTACTGCTTTTCCCAGGTACTCAAATATCCAGAAATCTTGAACAAATGTATTTAAGTCACTGAAGTTCATGCGTAAAAAAAATCCTAATTGAGGAGTGAAAAGAGAAAAATACAGATTCATCTGGGGAATGTTAAACAGATGCTAACCCTATACTCTTATCTCTGCAGAAAGAGAGAGAGAGATAGATGGATAATGTTATTACAAGACAATGATAGTCAACCCTGTAAGAACCATGAAAATCTCCTGTAAATGCAGTACTCATCGCAGAGAAATGGAGGTGGAAGGAAGAAAAATGAGGCAGAAAACAGCAAAATAAGAGTGAAAGAAAAACAATATGAAGTATCAACTTCAAGATGTCGTGCTCTTGAGCTGGAGGAGAGATACTGGAGAAGATCCTTGAATAAGACTTTTGAAGTAAACCTTTACATTTCATTTATGATTTTGCCTTAAAGAGGAATGTGAAGTTTGCTGGTGATACAAAAATTAGCAGGTATCATCCATACCCAGAAAGGCGGTAATATTTCCTATAAATGTGTCACATGTCCTTGATGAGAATAATATAAATGGAATTAAATATAGCGACACAAAGTACAAGTTCAAGGTGGCACATTAGTCCTAGAAAAATAGCAGTGCGTGAGGAATGTGACTGATCAGGATAGAAAGGTAAACGAAGAAGAGATTTTAGTCTTGGCATGGATATAAACAAGTACAAAGCGGCGGTCACTGAGTTTAGGCTGGACACCAGAATAAAAGCACAAGAGGAACATCATGCCCAAATAGCTGCTCAGTGCTCCACACCACAGGCAAAGCAGTGGAAGGAAAATACTCAACCATTTTCATGGTAGAGGCTGAGGAATTTCTGAGCAGGATTTTAGGATGTGAGCTGGTTTTTTGCAGTAAGCAAAAATAAAGCCTGAGCTAAGCCTACGTCACTAGCCTACCTCAAAAATCTGTTAAAATTCTAGGGAAACACTGAAATTAATTATATTATAGCAACTGGAACTTGTTATACTTTCCTTAAGAGCAAACAGAAGTTAGGAAGGTTAGGAAGCCTTATTGAGGATACAGGAGGAGACTTCTCTCTGCCTGGAGATGCTGGGGAAGAATTTTGCGAACAACTTGAACACTGCTGACTGGACATCTTTGCGTGATAAGGACCAGATGGAAAACCCAGAAGAGACTCGACAAATTCACTTGCAAATTATCACTTAGCATTAATTATGACCAGAAAGCTGCCTCGCGTTGACGTTCGCATTACCAAATACTCCGGCACGAAGACATCTACGTAAAAGTTTATAATCAAAGCCATGCAAGCAATTTAAATATTGCAAGGCTATAAACAGATTAAAGATATGATTTTATTGAAGTATTTGGGTTTGCAGTGAAACATTTCGCCATTGTGCCATGTGTGGCTTTTCTGCCTAGCTGCAAACTACAAATGGGCTGTAATAACACAGCTTTTGTGATTAACCAAACAACCAATAACCCACAAGACACAGTGACTGGCCATCATCCTTATGTAAACAAGGAGAGCTTATTTTTGCTCACTAATAGCCGGCACACAACAATGAAATGCTTTTAATAAGTTTTAAAGAGGATAAGATCGAGAAATCAATTCGGTGCGCGCCCTTTCCGATGGCCGCACACCACGGCGGCGGCTGCAGCGTGACACGTTTGCATTGTTATTTGGCTGTAAACAAAATGAAAAGATCTGTCACCGAAATTTAAACAGAGAGACTGGTTACATAAACTCCAGCATTCTCAGCCCCGGTACAGTACAATCAACAGTCTGAAGAGACCGTACAGCTAAACAAAGTTTGGGGATGTTTTTGGATAGGGGAGGAAGATTAACAACCAGAAAATAACTCTTGGCTCCCGCTACACACTCTTAGGAATATAATTTTAAATTTGTGTAAATCCAAAGATTGATGCTCAAGCTTATGAAATAACCATTTTTCCGCAGCGTTGAAATACACACTCACGTGGAAACAAATCTTTTCACTGGCCAATTTTAACAGAATATACTGCTTTTACCAAAAAAAGCAACTTAAATAAATCTGACCTATCTGTTCCCGTAGATGATTGTAACTGCGGTCAGCAAACAACAAATCTTCTATAAATGGTCATCTTTCCAAATTATGCTGGCTTCAGAACGGGCTTGATTAATTGCACAAACACTGCGTGCCTCTGAATGCAATTTGTCTGTGTGGACCAACAGAGGATGCCTGAGACATTCCCAGGAGTCACATGGGAGAGGATTTCTCTCTGTTTGTTGCAGGTAAACAACACTTTGCTTCATCACAAGACCCTGCAGATCACTCCAGCCCCAAACAGAGTTGTTGCCTTGCCCTAAACGGAAATATTAGGTCAGCTGGGATGAGAAGGAAGCTTGGAGAGGTCTCCTTCTAGGAGAAACTTCCCATCTCTAACAGCATCTCCTGCTGCTGGCGGGCAGTGGGAGGTGAGTGCTCCTGGGGCTCCAGCTGGATTTCGGCAGCTGACTTAAATCCCGTGCCTGGCGTTGAGGGAGGGCTGGCCCTGGGTCATCAGGCTTTTCTCAGCAGCAGCTGACACAGGGTTTGCTCAGGCTCAGATTTGAGGCTGGTTTCGAGATAAGCTGGATACAGACCCCTCCGTGCACTGAAATCCACGGTGCCATCATCAAATGAAATAAACACACAGAGGAGAAAGCATCTTGTAGTCAGTTTAGCTCTAGAAAAATGATGAATCACAGCCTAACCTCTGCAATATCCACCTTCACCTAAATGTTGTGGTACACCATAAACTCAGGTTAAACTTTCCACGTGGCATATTGTTTATAAAAGCTATTTGTTGTGTGTGATTCAAACAATCTCCTTAAATCCATCAAAACTATGTCAGACACCAGTGACAGCTGCAGCTCAGAAATCCAGATTTCTGACTCTGAGCAGCCAAAGGGTTAATTGGATCCTCCTACTAAGGAGTTAGAGAGCAGCAGGAAGAGTAACAGGAGAGGGATCTAACTGCACTCCTCTCTCACCTTCAGGAGGAGAAACCATCCTACTGTAAATACCAGGAGAAAAAGATCTGGGAGGCAGAGCTGATAAGTCAGGAGCTCTGCACAGATAACTTGGCTACACGGCTTCCTGCAAAGCACCCAACACCTCCTCTCCATAAACCCCATCATCTGGAACAGGGATATGATGTACAACACAGGGCATGGGCTCAAGTCTGGGAAAAATCAAAATGCTTGTGCTCAGGGGTGTAAGAGAGGATATTTGAACTGCTCAGATGAGAATTGCACACTTCTGCTGCCCCACGTGCTCCTAAGCTCCCACAGGGACACATCCACGGCTCCCATCCTCCTCAATTCCACCTGGTGTACTCGTGCAAAGAGAAAATGGGATCCACATTCCCCTCTCTTTTGGCAAAGGGTTTAGCAGTGCTTGTTTTGTTTACAAAGAAATCCATTGGAAATTTAGAACCAGCTCCCATTTCGTGCCAGTTGTAAATGCCCAAAACCAATGTTTTTGATAAATTGTGCGGCTCATGGTGCACCTCTCATTTCTCCTCTTTTCTCTATAATGCACAGAGTTAAAGTTAACAAAAACTTGCTGCTTTGCAGAATTTAAAACATTATACACGCACATTGCCCAGATTGACAACATGAGCTGGGATGGTGCCAGAAGAGCAGCGATGATTTATTAGGTCTGTAGCACTTAATCCAAGAAATAAAAAGGACTTATGTGACGGATGAGCATAAGTGAACTATTGGGTCAGACATCCATTTCTTAAAAAGCAAAATAAAAAAGGTCTGAAGCGAGATACTGTGTAGGGTTTAGTATATATTAATGTATTATGGCTTTGCTGGTATACTTTGAAATTTCTGGGCTTTAACCAGCTCCAAACGATTACTTTTTTTTAAAAACCAGACTCACTTAAATAAATATTTACCAAATCCCATCACGTCATACTGCCCTTCCCTGGTAATATCATCATGGCTCAGAAAACATTTACAAAGAATTAGGGCAGAGACTGAAACCCTGACCCTAAGTCAGTGACCAAATTCCCATTGTCAGCAGAGATGTGGAGCTCCATGCTAAACCCTCTCCTCTTCTGCAATGTAAGCAGTGAAGGAAAAGGGACCTTTTACATCATCCCAGGCAAGATCAGAATCTACACGTGGGGCCAAAGAGCCTTAGAGCTGGGTGCGGTCTGACCCAGCACCAGTAATAAACCAGTGCTTGAGTGCCAGCATCATGTTCTACAAGAGTTTTCCTCTCAAAAGCATAGTAGCAGACCCACCATGTGATTACTCTGTAATTCTGGGAGATTTTAAAAGGAAAGTGATTTTATTCTTTCTATGAGTCTCTCTGGCAAAGCCTTAAGCTGCTGTGCTTTGAGCTTTACTCACCTGAAAAATATCAACTCTTTTCCCCTCCCATCTGTAGTATTGATAAATCATTCCCAGCACATAAATTTCCCTCCTAGCACAAAAACTTGATCAGAAAGCAATAAAAAGTACAATAAATAGCCAGCTCCACTCTAACCTGTGTGGTTTGACACAGCTGAACAAGCTGTGAAAAGGAATATTGTTCCTTTAATAGACCGTCTGAAATGGTGCTCAAAACAGATTGGGCTGACAATTTTTGCAACCTTGGTGTCTCCTCCAAGATTTACAATGGCACAGCTCCCCTTTTTAGCAAATTAAACCTCGTGTCAAGGCTTAAAATTAAATCCAAACTTCTTTTCTTCTCTGTACAGAAGGAACAAATTGGCACCACATGCCAGTAGTCAAGGAGTGCTGATGGGAAACAGAGTGAAGGGAGCGCCCTCCAACCTGGAAGGCGTCACTAGTCAAAATCAACCGGGATAAACAGTCAATTCCACTTAAAGTTTGACATGTAAAGGCTTGTAAGATAGAAACATTCGAATATAAGAATTCTTCTGTACCACACAAACCTGTCTCGGTGCCAGCGCTTGAACTTTCTGTGCTGTGCAAGCACTCTGTGGAAATCTGCCTCTGGTAGGGTTTGATGTTGTAAGATCCCTTCCTGCCAAAGCCTTTTTAGTTTGTTCCAGAGGAAAAAGAGGAAATACAACAGAGATTTAGAGCATACGAACATCAATGGCTTAATATCACATTGCCTACTGTTACCACCAGAATTTTTTGTCATTATCCAGGATTCTGGTTTGTAACATTTAAAATCTTATTTGAACACGTAAAACAAAAGGGTATTTTTAAGGACAGACATCTGAACTGTTTTCATGGACAGAGAGGTAAGAATAGCTCCTACAAAACTACCCAAAAGCCACACTGTTGTCCACTTAGGGAAGGCACATCATGTCATTATGTGATGATTCCTGAAGCAGATCCTGTGTCTAATCCATCCCAAACCCCACTCTTTGCATGCAGAAGTAACCCCACATATCCCAGGTGTAGACCCGAACCCAGACCAGGGCTCTCAAATGTTTAGTTGAGTTCTCCTTGAACAACCAGCACAAGAATTTTTTACCAAAATAAAAAAAGGATCTTTTTAAAATACAACAGAAAGGTTAAATATACCTAGTGTTAAAAGTCTCTTTATCTATTTATAATTGTGTAGATGAGTGAGTGTTTGAAAGGTGACAAGAATCCCTGCTTCAAGCTTTCCATTGGTCTTCCCCTAATGCTTCTAATAAAAGTCCTTTTATAAAAAAAAAGCCAGCAGCAAAACATCACACCTGGTTATGGATGAAAAGGGAAAATAGGAGTTATTTTGTCCTAGTGTAGCACATCAAAAGAAAGCACTCACTCCAATTTAACCTCAGTTTTAAGCACATGCACAAGATTTTACGGGATGAGGAACTAATTTCTCGAATGAAGCACTCCAGAGAGCCGTTTGCAGAAAACACAGCAAAATGATCAGCTCAGAACCCAGCACGAGCAAGGAAGAGATATTTAACAGCAGAAAGATATTGCAGTGAATCATGGAATCACAGGGTGATTTGGGTTGGAAGGGACCTTAAAAATTACCCATTCCCACCCCCTGCCATGGGCGGGGACACCTTCCACTATCCCAGGGTGCTCCAAGCCCTGTCCAACCTGGCCTTGGACACTGCCAGGGATCCAGGGGCAGCCACAGCTTCTCTGGGACTTCCATCCCAGCCCCTCCCCACCCTCCCAGGGAACAATTCCTTCCCGACATCCCATCCATCCCTGCCCTCTGGAAGTGTGAGCCCAGATTTAAGCTTCAATTGAATTCCAAGACAGAATTCCTCCTTCCTGTAGCCTCATGAGTCCATCAGGGGTGGAATAAGCCCCATCCACTTCTGGAATATCATCCAAGTTATACAAATAGAGGCTACTAGAAATAGCCCTGGACTCACAGAGGAGGAATGATGAAGCTGGATTGTAACCTGTAACATTCCCAAAAGCTGAGAGGAGCAAGCAGTGCAGACCATCAGCAGCCCCAACACCAAACCTGGCTGTGTCAGAAAACCAATTTGAAGACAGCTGCAAATCTTCATTATCCCAAATTCCTAATTTTAGAGAGAAGGTTTTATTTACATGTATTATTTCTTTTAATATGCTGTTATAGGTGGGTTATTGTATTGCATTTTTAAAAAAACCCACTCTACTGCAATTTAGTTAAAATGTGAAGTTGTCCAGACTAGAGAAACACAAAACCTTGCTCCACAAGGTTGGAGGAAGTGAACTGCCAACTGGAAGAGAGAAGGAAATATCTCTGGCACCGGCCCATGCTCTCAGGTGAGCACCAGTGTCTCTGCCAAGGCACTAATTCTCTGCTCATCATTCAATCCGTGAAAGTGCCCAAATTCCCCAAAAAACCACGAAGTAAACTTATTTCTTGCTGGTAAATAAACATTTCACTGGGGTAATTGCAGATGGCAGATGCAGAGTTTTAAACAAGGATAAATTAAAACATGGAGCTACGCTGGAGTTTTGCACAACTTAGCAGGAACTTTTCTTTCACACAGCATTTCTCAGCTAAAGTTTCAGTTCTGTATTGCAGTTCACCTCTATGTTTAAATAATAATTATGGTTGTGACATACAGTGACAAAAGCCAGAAAATTCAAAATTAGCAGAGACATACTCCATCCATTGTTTGAATGTGCTCAGCTGGTTTTGCTTTACTAATACCACCAAGACAGAACTTTTCGTTTCCCAAAAACACAAACTTCTGGCAAGGGGTTACAGAGTGAAATAAATCTTATTCTTGGAAGAGATTTTTGTTTGACACCTGAATCATTTCTGCTGGTTTCTCTCCTTTCTCCCCGTCTTCAAATGGAGTCTTAGAACTCGAAGCCAAAGTACAGAGTCTTAGAGCTATCACAACAAAAGCTCTGCATCCAATTTCTCCTTCCAAACACACTCTCCTCCTAAAATGTATCAACAAATCCATCTCCTTATTAGCCTGCAAGGAGCTGGGAAGCCTTGCCTCAGCAAGGACACCTCAAACATTTCAATATGCAGTTGCTTGCTGAGTGGTGGGGAAGCAAAGGTATCAAAGGACAAACTTTCAGGGCTTGCTGTTTCTGTTTGGAAGTTTTAAGACAGATGCTCTTCATTTTCTCTTCTAATAGACTGGCAAATGCTAAATGCATCTGACATCAGCAATAATAACACACATTCCGATGGCAAATAATGAGTTTATTCTACTGTGTACCGTTTTTGCCCACCTGTTTCCTCTCACATATTACTCCTTTTTTTTCCCCTCTTCTGTATGTAAGTGAGAAATCTCATTTTTATATGTTTATATACACACATTATACATCTCCTGCTTTTATGTTGAGCAAATACAAGGATGTCTTATTATTCTCAGTGCTGAGAGCTGTTAAGCAAACATTTTCTTGTCCTTCTGATATGAAAGAGCTCCAGATCTTTTTCTTTGCAATCCTAGAATAACCACAAGGTTTTTTTTCCCCCCAATCTCTTCATTAAGTCCCAATCCTGTATTTACTGCAATTGACTGGAAATTTGCCATGGAGTTCTGCCTGTGCAGGTTTTGGTTTAGGGGACTAATTCCAGTATAATGCCATCGTTTCTATTGGGTTCTACCCCACAGGAATTGGGCCCACAATTTCACTAATTAGTATCTGCTCTGATAGGACACTGAACCCGCCAAAGCTTTGAAGTGGATCTGCTGAAGCCATCACCAACAGCGAGATCCCCAAAGACCAAAAGTCTTTTAAACACAAGAAAGCCAGGCTTTATTTGAATGAAATTCGAAATTTCACTTTCAAATGGAGGAAGCTCAAAGTGACTGGGGCAGGCAAGGCTGAAGCAGGAAGGTTTCTGCTCTGCTGTCTCTTTTTGTCCTTGCTTGTGGGCTTTATTTTATCTGATTCGAGTAGTTTGCAGAAAATTTCACCCGATTCTCTCTCATCTCTACAAGGATCCTGGTGGCTTTGGGACCTGGCTGGTTCTTGCTCCTCCTGCTGCTCTCAGAAGCCTCCTGGCGTGAGTGGAGACATTTGTACCCATGTCCCACCCCCTGCCAGTCCTGCTCAGCTCCCTCCACATCCAAGGAGCCCTCAGGGAGACGATCTGTCCCTGTGGCACCCAGGACACCTCCACCACACTCCGTGGGGTCCCCAGGCCAACAAACTTGTCCCCTCTCTAAAAACACCTCTCCACTCTCCTGGCTTCTCCCGCCTCCACAGCTCTTAGGAAACAGCAAAGCTTATTGCATTTTTCCTACTCCCTAGGAAGAGTTACGCCTTTTCTCATTCCTTTTCCTCACAGAATTGTCCTCCTCATCCCATGGGAAGGCCAGAAGGAGCTCTGCAGAGCCCCTTGTGCTGGTGATAGATCCATCTCTATGGATCCATAGCAATGTCTCTCTTATCCATGGAAATCACTTCACCTCTGCAGTCTGCTAAAAACGTTCCTCCTCAAAATCTCAAATTATTTCTTCCTGCCCCTTTTCCCTTCCTCACTTCTCCTCCTCCTGGCACCAAGGCCATTTGCAAGAGCTATAGCAACTCATAATTTATAATTTATTATCAAACCCCCAAATTTCACATCTAATCCACGGCTAAATCCAACTTCCACCAAGTATTTGCTACCATTTCAAATCCTCGGGATTTTTCTCCTCCCTTCCTGCCCCACACTCCTCAGATGTTCTTGCAAATGGGCTACTAATTGCCAGACCACCTAGAGGGAAAACAAGAAATCTGGCAATCTTTGATTGCAGGGTTGTTGGGATTTGTGTTTGTGTTTATACTTCTCCTGGCCTACAGGGATGTCTTTTTACCTTTGTTACATTATTAGTTTTAACAACTGTATTATTTATTTTTGCTGCTTTTCAATCTGTCAATGTTAAAAATCCATTAAACTATAGGAGCTGAATAATTTTTTTCTGTCCCCTTCTTTATCCCCAAGAATTAACAAACAGCTTAATTAAAACAGATAAACAGAGAGATGTTGGTTCCCCTGAGAGGATTCCATCCACATCTGATATTTTCAGAAGAATAAGGGTGTGGAGGGGGAAATATTTATGAGATTTTAATTATATGCAAAGTCATAGTTATAATTTTTCCTTTTCAACAGAATGGATTTGTCTTTCCACCTCGAGCACAGGCCCAGTCCCCAACCAGGGAGGGCAGAGAGGTTCCACGGTGGAACCAGGATCAAGTTTTTCCAGAGAAAGCTTTAGGTTTGTGTGGGATGGCTTTAGGAAGAGGGAATGTAGCGATAGGACAAGAGGGGGTGGTTTTCAGCTGGAAAAGAGGAGGTTTAGATGGGATATTGGGAAGAAATTCTTCCCTGTGAGGGTGATGTGGCCCTGGCACAGGGTGCCCAGAGCAGCTTTGACTTTTGCCTTAGTCCCTATAGTGCCAAAATTTGAGGAAAACAGAAAACATTCATTTATTTTAGCTGATACTGTGAAAACCTCTATAGCCAAAGGTGTAAAACTATGTGCTAAATAACCTCTAGTATATTTTAATTTCCTTCTTTTAATTAAAAAAAATAAATAAACCTGGACATAATCAAACGCACATTTGGAAATAAGAACAAAATTTCCTTTAGTCCATTTTAAGGCCTTGTATAATCATTTTGGTGGTTCTCCAATATTAATACTACATTGAGGTAAGGCAGAAAAAGCTGAAATAAACTTGAAATAAAGTTGCTGAAAGCAACTCCTTAGATGAAGTCCCTCAGAATTTTCAACTGCAGATGAAGCAACTTAGAAATAACCTCTGAAGTCTTCATCCATTCTAAGACATTTATTAAATTAAACTGGATTACAGGAAGCACACATTTTTCTTTGCTGCAAATTGCAAAATCGTGATACAGAACGCAGCTGAAAAATTAAGGAATTGAGATGCTCAAAACAGAAATGCAAGTGTGAAATGACAAGTCGAACTTTCACATCAAAATTTAAAGTGGTGAAAAACACATTTTTGTGTTTTCTTCTGATATAATTACTGTAAAAAAAGCTACTGGGTCATAATTAAAGCCCTTGATCTTAAAAAGTTATCCTTAATTTTTCACTCCAACGGAAAATATTCCATTATTTTAATGAGGAGAAAATGACATTATTTCCATGTGGATTTTCTGAGGCGTTCAGGATGTATTTGAAGGAAAGCCTGTGCATTCAGCTACAAAGAATAGGCAAAAAAACCCCAAAATACCCCCAAACACATTAAAAAAATGCAAAGTAAAAAAATGCAAAAAACCCCACCAGAATACACCAAAAACCCCACCAAATAAACAAATTAAAAAATACCACCACAAAACATCAAGACTTTAAAATTTTCGGATTATCTTCCATTTCTGCACCTAAAATAAGTCCCACCTCTGACAGTCAATAATCTGGTCATGCTTTTTTTTTTTTTTTTTAATTAAAGAATCAGAAATTAGTTTACAGTGTGAAGCTCCAGAGACCCAAAAATAAAGACTCAAAAACTGAAACCCAGTTAAGAAATCCCATTCTTCAAAGCTCCGGTACAAGGCACAGTAAGAGGAATGGGTTTTGTTCTAAGTTAATTCAGTAATCAGGCAGGAGAAAGTGGCAACGTGAACTTCACCTTGTGCTCTAAAAGCCCAAATCCAAACACTCAATGCAAATATTGTCAGGCTGCTTGTCCGTTAAAAAAAAAAAAAATTGGAATCAAATTTTGATACAACTCTGTGCAGAATGAGAACTTGTGCATATTTGGCAGGCAGCCCACTCATGTATGCAATGCATAAAAACTGTAAGAATGGATTCTATACTGACTACGGGGTGCTTACTTTCCTTCAACGATAATTGTCTTAATGCCTGTTTTAATCAGTATTAACTACTGGCAATAACATGCTTTTAATTATGTTTTAAACGAGTCCTTTATTGGGCTGTTTTGGGAAGCAAATTAGTCAAAAGGAGCTGTTAATCAAAAACGTGTTACTGGCACAAAATAAATGTTCATTTAAGGAGCCATTTGAAATAAACCTGGCTCATTGACTCTGACAACCTACAAGGACACTGGGGCCTCCCGAGGATAACTCCTTCAGCTCTCTCCGAGCTACGCCTTGCTGCTCAGAAGTTATAAGTAGAAGCATTAAGCAGTTTAGGTCATTCATCAGCTAACTTTTACTACTGTACTCAAGAAAATGAGCCTCCTAGGAACTTCACAGCAGATCTATTCCTTCATTAGCTGAGTAATATTGAGAGAGATGTTCCTGTCATTATGAAGGGGAGAAATCTATTGCGGGGAATTTCGCCGGTGTCCCCTTTGTCTATGAGCTGTCTTTGTAGATTCCAAGGTATTTAGGCTGAAAAAGTGGCATAATTATCTGTGAACATTCTTCGTATGTGTTCATTCCCTTCTGCTGAGTGATGTCCGTGCCCGAAAACTCAGCCACACAAAATGACATTTTCCACCTAACACAGAGGTGTCACTTGATGCCAGGTCCTAATATCACCCTCACAGCACAACTTTACACAGAAATTTCGTTGAACCTGTTCCATTGCCAGGTCTGGAAAATTAATTTTGCTGTGGCCATTTAATGTGAGGCACTTCTGCTTTAAACAAACTGAGGAGAGTTTGAGTTAGAGCAACGGCCAAGAGCCTGGGTTGGAAGTCCACAGACCGTGGCTCTTTGGCTGAAGCTTTGACTTGTAAATTTTAAGGCGATCTTGCTTGGTGACAAAGAAAAAAATACAATCATTTAAAACCTGATCTGTTTTTACTCACTTGGCGTGTCTTAGTCAACTCCTTCAAAGTCAACTTTCATCTCCAACACCTGTATCTTAAACTAAAAACTCACTGAGATACCATTCCCCCACCCTGCCTATGACACGGAGAGTGCTGAAACAACATAAAATGAGTTATTATAATTTTAAGAATGGGTTTTCCTCCATCAGCAGCCCCTTCAGGATTGTACTGGAGTGAGCTCTTACTGGAGAGGCAGGTGGTTAATTAAGCATCAGTTCACAGTGTGTCCTTACGAGGCTGAGCCTGGGGGTAGGAATGAACTTGTGAGAAAAGCGATTGCTGGATTAACACCATCACCAAACAACCCCAAAAACGTGGGCAAAGGTGTCAAAAGATCATACACACTGAAAGCTCAGGGAGGGATGTAGATCCATTTTCCAAAGCCTGCTGTCACCCACCAAATCCAATGTCCAACGGTATCACAGGAATAATGACAATATCAGCTTCCAGAATCCCCACCCCAAAGGTAACTGGGGACAGCAGCAAGGCAGGTCCCAGGGGTGCTGTGACACACATTTTAAATGGCCTCCTAATAACATTTTACAGCCTAAACCACCACCCTTCCTGCCAGCCCAGCCATACCTACAACACCTTCAACCTGGATGATTCCCTGCTTATCCAAACCAGAAATTCCAGGGATGACTCCACACCAGCACTTCATCAGCACATCAGCCTGGGGAGCAGCAGGAGGGGGGCAGAGAGAGAGCAAGAGGGGCAAAAACCTGGTGGGCAGCAAATTACTGGGCTGGAGCTGCCTTCTCCTCCTGTTTATTTTTTTATTTTGCCTGAGAAAACCCCACCTGGTAACTCCAAGAGTGCCAGAAACCGTGAGCAACGCAACAAAGCCAAGCTGCAGACAGACCTGAGGGACTTCCAAAGGAGTAGGGAAAAAAAAAATAAATTGGTAAATCCTGCACCATAATTGCAATTTTTGACTCAGTATCCTGGGGTGGAGTGGTTATGAAAGGTGAGTTTTTAGATCTGACTGATCGTTTTTCCTTCTTCATTAGCAGCATTCTGTGGCATGTTTAAGATCGTCTCATGGTCTGATAAACACATCTTGATTTTATTGACCTATCTTTAATGCTTTCAGTATGTATCTAAGGGAACAAAATGTCCTTTAAACGCTCAAATTAAGGGCTTTAATGTGCTTGAAAAAAATGAAATAAAATTTTTACTAAGGACAGCACAGTAAAACACCTTGAGACAATTACTCCTAATGAAATACAAAGATTACCAATAGCCACTGACATCTTCCATTACAAAAGCCATTATAAATCCTCTGTCTCATGGAGAAACTTTCCCCACTTTTTGAAGATTTTAACCAGACCATAATTGCAAACCTGATTTTTATTTTATTGCGTTCAAAGCTGATTGCACTTTTTGATGGACTTCATCATGCTCCAAAAATAGCATAAATGCTTTCCAAGATGTGGGTTTAAGAAAGTTATTGGGACTGGCAACTTCTTTTTCAAATTATCATTCACGGATCTATTTTCAACACCCTCTTTCTCAGCCCATTAAGTGTATTTCTGCAGCCTTCATCCGCAAGCCACAGTAAAAGGTTCTGTCTGACCCTGCTCCAGAGAAGTGATACTCTCCTGCTTCCAGTTAGCAGCAAAACCACAAACGTGGTTTTGATTTCTTCTTTAAGTTTCTGGAAATGCAGAAATGTGGTCTTCTCAATACACTGTAATTGCTGCTCTTTTATTTTTTTATTTTTTTCTTCATCTTCTTCCTCACACTCAATTATTCCAGTCAATAGTCCCTGTATTTGGGCTTTCATGTTTCTTGATGCAGAATGTCCTTTGGGGATCCAGTTCCTGCATTTTTATTTTTTGTGTTCAAAATGAACAGAGAGCAAGAAGATAACTCTGTTGAACCCAGTGAGAACCTGCAGAGATTTATGCTCTAAGCTTAAATCATCTGTCTGTAACTACCAGATGACACCTAAAGTTACAAAATCTAAGACAAGTCATTAATTCATTTTCTTGGCCACCACAAATCTAAACAAAATTCTAACCTGGCTTTTCCTAGAAACCTGGCAAAAGCTGAGATCCAGATACAGAAGCTGATGGATTTAACAACCAAAAAACAATGATCTGGAAGTCAAAAGAAGATTTGAGTGTTTTACCGATCAGTCCAACACTTGAAAACCACCAGCATGAACACAAGATCAAGGATGTGAAGTGACAAGAGCCAACCCTGTCCTTCCATCACCTTCTTTCAGCACCAAGTAAACTCTGAATTGCAAAAGAAAGATAATGCTCAAATCCAAGCAACCAGGACAGGTGGTACAGAATAGGGATGCAAAAAAACCATTACAATATATAAGATTTTAATCTCTTATTTATGATTCTTCCATAAAGTTTATTATAAGTCATTATATACATCTCCAAGTATCTCATCAGAAAATGACATTGACAATGTAACCATAGCAAAATAATTCTGCACAGAACAATTTGCAAAATATCACATCAAAGGTAATGTGGGAGTACAACATAATTGTAGCAATTTCACCATATTAATACTACACTGCTCATACTTTGGGCCCCCAAGCGAAATAACTTTACAGACAGAATAGGTAGGCAAAAATACTTATCTCTGTTTATATCCTTTTATCTCAGATCTGCACGGAGCAGAGTGTGAAACATACAAAGTATACTCAACATAACTAATAGGTCACACTACTACTTCCAGTGAAATCCAGGGATTTTTGGCACAGAATTACATAAGTGGTCCAAATCCTACCGTACATCTGAAAATCAACTCATCTGTAAAAAAAAAAAAAAAATCTAAATACAAATACCTCTAAAAGAACCATTGGGAAAAAAAAAAAAATTATTACTGAAATGTCTCTTATTCCTATTCCGTCCTAACAAATCCTTCAGCGCCATAAGAGAGACTGAAAGCAGCCCTGAAAATAATTTATTTAATGACGGGATGAAAAAAGAGAGTGAGGGGAAGATAAAAATAGCTCCGGACCGAATTTGCACGAAGCATAACATGAAAGTTTTCTCGGGGACTCGCGGAGCTTTCGGAGTTGGGCTGTTGCAGGGACATTCATCTAACCAAATACGAGGCCCTGTGGGAACTCTGAGGAGATTAAAAAGAAATAATGAAGGCATAATTGTGGGTTAGCTGGGAATAGTTCTTTCTCCTCCTCAGCATATGGAGAAGTGTGTCAGTCAGATGGCGCACACTGGAAGGTATAATACCTAAGGGGTTTGAGCGGCTGATGCTTCTTTATCTCTTTGTTTTGCTTTCAAATTTCTTTTTTCATCTGTTATTTTAAGAGATACCAGGGCTTGAGGTATTCTCTGTGGGTTTGTCTCGCTGCTTTTTTTTTTTTTTGGTCTTCCTCAGGGTGGGAAATTGGAGAGCCACGTTCGTTTATGCATTGATAATTATTTCCTACCCTTGCGGGCGGAGCTTACCTGCTCAAAGAGATTGGAATTATAAGCTAATTTTAAATCAGAATTATAAAGATTTAAAATTATAAAATTTTAAATCTATGAAATTTTTTTAAAGGAATTTTTAAAAGGATTTTTTAAAAAAAAAACCCCAGCACTGTAGACCAGCACTTTTGATAGCATTCTTTCATTTGCTTTAACATCTCTTAGTTCTATGGGCTTTGCCGGATATAAATTGCTCCTACTTTATTTAAACTCTTCCAAATTTCTTGTTTTCCAGATGGAAAAACCAGCTCCATCAGAGAACGTGGATGGAGAGAACAAACTGATTTTAATGCCATCAAAACAGAACCTCAATATCCATGCAGGCAGCACTGGCAGCAGTTTGTCTTCAAATGAGCTCAGATCACAGTACCAAAAGTACACACCCTGTTATAGGAGTGTACCAGGTGAAAATTACCAAAACCAGACTGATAATACTAAAGTGCAGATTAAATTTCGGCCTCTACCTGATATGTCAAGCTCAGCCCAGATAAAACAACCTCCTGAACACGAAACACCAGTGCCTACACATCACCTTTTTCACTCCCAGCACAGCGAAAACACCCGTGTCTCTGAAACCCTCAGCTAATGCAAAAGACAGGTTTAGGTCCCAATGCAAATGCAGAAACATAAAGCAGACTGACACATCTTAAGGCAAATTGGTTTGGAGCTACTTTGTGTCCCCTTCTGTTCCTCTCCTTTCTCCACAGGGATGGAAGCCGGCTGCTCCTGCTCTTAGGAGACAGGGAACTCCTACACCTCCTCACGTCAGCCAGCATCTCATCCCACCCGTGCTGCTGGAATCCAGCAGCTCTGCAGCCCCAGGGACAATAATCTGCATTTCGGAACTGGTTTTTAGCCCTCTCACTGCACAAATTATCAAAAATTACTTGCTCAGTTTCCCTGAGTGGTGCTTTGAGGATGTGGCTGTTATTAAGGAATACAGGTGTTAAGAGCGGAGCCGACTCACCAGATTTTCTAGATTTAAAAAGACCAAGCAAATAACCCAGAGCACGTAAAGAGTGAGTAATCTCTTGAGGTTTGATAAAGAGATAGTGGGATTTGCCTCAAAAAACTGGTCACTATCTCCAGGTTGGCTTCTCCAAACCCCAGGCACGAAGAGAAAGAATTCACCAGCTCATCACCACCTTGTTGCCACTCAGATAATGGTTGAGAGAAAGGAGGATCACTCGGAAAAAAACAAACAATGTAAAGAAAAGCTTTAGGCTGAGAATATTTATGTGAATTTTGAAGCAAATCCCAAGTACGATATGCAAGAAATTTTGCAGAGCTCGAAGGAAGAAGCTCAGGGAGTTGTACGGGTTGAGGTGGTGGATGGGACATGGATTTAGAGGGATTCTGGAATTAATTCATTGGCAGACACATAACTGGCTCCTTTTGTGGATGCAGCCATGGAGTGAGGCTACAGAGTACATGGAATTTACCCAGTTTGGAAGGAATGGGGTTTAATCTTGCCCAGGGCTGGGAGGTTGAGGTTTGACCCCACTTTCATGTTGAACAGGCATTTAGCCCAAATCATAACCCGGGCCATCGTTAGCAGAGCTTCCAAAAATATATTTGAGCTCACTTATGAAAATTAAGCAGAGCAACAAAATTATTAATAATTGCTAGGAAAAAAAAAAAAGGCAGGAAGTAGTGGAGATTAAAAGAAGATGATGTATTAGACTGGAAAGAGCGAGTCTCCAGAAATTATCCTCATTTTTTTTTAAGTTGAAATGGGTGAAAGTATTTTACAAAAGTTGTTTTTAATGAGACATTTTCTCTACATCATATCAGGACAGAGCTGTGAACTTTTTTTAATGGAATTACTTGACAAACTGATCAGTGCCATATCACTGCCTCCAGACACAGTCCTTTTAATGATGTCCAAACTACTTAACTATTAAAATGAAATTGTGAGCCAGCACAGTAGGAAGTAGATTGAGCAAGCTGAAGATCAAAGAAGATACCATCACAGTGGCCTTTGTGTGCTCACTGTAGGTTTGCTCTGACTGAAGGGTAAAGTAGTGGTGAATTGAATTAGATTGGGTTGGTTCTGTACCAGAGCACTGAAGGCAACATAAAAGAAGGGTCAAATAAAATAGCATGAGCCTACCTTACCCTGGGCAAGATTAAAACTGAGTCTGTAATGCCACGAGCCATTTTATCACTTGGTGTAAACAGTGCTGGTGTGCTGGGAACACAAACCTCAGCAATTCAGTCATTTATTGGATTGTTCTGTGAGTTATTTACACACACTTTACTCACAGGTAAATGAAATCACAGAATCATTCGGGTGGGAAGGGACCTTAAAGCCCATCCAGTCTCACTCCCTTCCATGGGCAGGGACACCTTCCTCTCTCCCAGGCTGCTCCAAGCCCTGTCCAACCTGGCCTTGGACACTTCCAGGGATGGGGTTTAATGTCTCTCACGAGATTTTTCTTAAGGAAAAAATAAGCAAAGAAAAAGATGCTACAAGATTCCCTCATTTCCAAATGAAATTTGGAAAGAAACGCAGGAAGTGGCACAGAGCTGCAAAGCTTTCCCAGACACTTGGATACTACAAATGAACTGGAAAGGATAACATTCTTTCCTCTGCTCCTATCCCCTCCCGACCTTCACAGCACAGATTTTTGGTACAGAATAAAGTTGAATCAATGAATTAAGAAATGAACTCTTTTGGAAACTTTAGAGATGCCTTGAGCACTGACCTTCCTTGAAGAGCTTGACTCACCTGACACTGGCAGTGAGACTAAATAATATGGAAAACATAGCATCTCTACACATCCCTAATTTTGGGAAAGTCAAGCAGAAAATGGAATCCAATGGGTAACAACACAAGAAACCCACAAAAGTTCATTAAAAAGACCTAGATTTAAGGATTTTGTATTTGCACCTCTTAAAACAGTACCAAATCCACTTATTTCTTGTTCCAGATTTTTGCTCTTTGACTTAAACTTGAACTATTAGGACTATTTTCAGTTGCCTTTAGACTCTCTTTTTTAACAATCCCAGGCCAAGACAGAGAGCAGACTGCAGGAGAGACCACCAACATTTCAAGACAAAAGTGATTTATTATTTACCTTTGCACTTTATTCCACAGCCACTCTTTCTCCAGGAGCAGTACGGACATGCAAGCACACAGAGCTCATGCTGCAATCTTAAAATTTATTTAAATGAAATGTAAATAAATTTTAAATATTACCAAGAAGCTACAGGTGCTCGGGGAGAAGTTATTTGTATTTTATGGGATTCATTTTCTGCACAGTATGGGGAGAGAATTAGCTACAAAACTTTCTGTTATTACCCAGAGAAGTTGCCTGTTTAATTCTCCTTGTGTTGTTTAGAAGATTTATCTCTCTGTGCTGTTTTAATATTTAAAATATCAGAGTCTGAGTTTGGGCAGGGGAACAGGGAAGGGAGGAGGGTTTGGGGCTGGTTTGGGTGTTTTAGGTGTATCCAGGTGGTGTTCCAGAGGTTTTGAGGGTCTGTCCATCCCTGTCAGGACCCCACCTTGCAGATGGCGAGCCTTGGCAGGTCCTTTCAGCCCAAATACATTCCTACTCTGAGCACTTGTGCTGAATTCCATCGGAAATCCTCATTCTGAATTAAACAAGACTGAAACAACCCTCTGACACCATCCCTCCACCAAAACTCAAACCACTGCCACAGAGAACCTGCCACAAGAGATAAGTTTGTATAAGGCATAACAGGGAAATTACTGATACAGGAAATATTCATTTTCTTTAAAGGAAGAAAACAGTAAATCTGTCCCTGAAATAGAACAGTGTCAGAAAAAACCTGCCCGTGAGTTCTCTCCTTGTGTGACTTTCTCAATTTTTTTTGTCTTGGGTGCTTAATTTTGGCATTTTGCCTCTCTAAAGCTGAGGAGAGCAGCTCATTTTGGAGCCCTGATGAATCACTGGGTTAGATCTCCAATAACAACTGTGATCTGAGATAATACAACTTGTGCATCAAGGAATCCTTGGATCTTCAGTGAAGGAACAGAGCCCCAAGGCACACACAATTTCACTAAAGTTTCTGTGTTCTCAGCCACTCCATCATTACACAGGGAGAATTTTAATTTGCATTTTTGCAGAAGTTAAAAAAAAAAGGAAAAGCATCACACCACACTTTTTTCTCCCCCACAAACGTTGCAAGCTTTCTGTCACATCATGAATTAAAATTGTTTCGTTAACAAGGATTAATTGAACACCAGGTTGGTTGAGCAAGTGCACTGCATCCTAAGTTTCAGCATCACAAGAAGAAATCAAGGAGCCAATTTGGGTGTGACCCTCTAAAGCAGAAAACTCTGCAAGTTTGAACTGGGAGAACAGAAAACCTGAGTCAATATTTACATGCTAAACACAATCAAAACTCTCTAGGAGCACTGATGAAATAGATTTGCTTATATATACATATATATTTTTTAAAATCTTCCCGACCTGTTTTTTCCCTGCTCCCCCAGTTATTTCATGCACCTGCTTCTGATATATCTTTGTCTGAACCAATGACAGGAAAACGGAATTAAACAAACCTCAAACTCAGGGGGAATCTCAACTCCTACAACTGGTCAGGAATTCTAAATACAGGGCTCAGACTTCCAGTTCCAAGTGAATTCTTCCCTTGTAATTTCCTTTATCAGCCTTGCACCTTCTTGTTGCTGTTCCCTGTTACAACCGAATCACTACAACCCCTGATACACCAAAGATATCAGTGTGGATACCACGTGCACTCGAGGCCAAATTCCCTCCTTGACTGGCATTGGATTTCACCTGTTAAAAATCCAGCAATTCCAATTTCAGGAACATTTCCACACTCCTCTGAAGTTTATTATCTCTTTTTCCCTAACTCTGTAATGCCATATACACTCTACATATCTATATTAAAGTTTAAATCTTACTTTTCCACATAATTCTTGATCCAGAATTCTTTGATTTTATGGCAGTATAAGAAAAAAAAAATGCTGGATTTAGGTTAACTTTTCATTTGCCTTTTGGTATTTGTATATGTATGCTTGTCTATCAATGAACAGTGGCATTTCTCTAGTTTAAATTAATTTTGGTAGCCTTGTCACAGAATCCAGATCTTTCCTGTAGCACAAGATGGAGAAGCAAGGAGGAAACAAAATCCAAGATTAAACTGGGAAAAAAGGCAGTTTTCCACTCCCTGACCCGATCCCATGGTGCAGCTGATGGGCTTTTTGAAGAGACGGGCACTTTTGTAACTTGCAGAGTATTAAAAATATTATCACAGCTCAAGACATCCTAGCAGGCATCACAAAAACATAAATAAAACATTAATTATGCTGATAATAAGATTTTAACTACTATTAGAAGCCTGGTAATTTGCCAGTGGTAGAAAATACTCAAGAGGTATTTCGATCTACATGGAGAAAGTGAACTGAAAAAAACCCCAAAACCTTGTTCAAGTTTAATTTCTGCTCACTGGAGTTGTGGCAGGAGGTGTATTTTCATTTTAACCTCCTTCAGCATAAGCACCTCAGCAAAGTGACCTCCCCAGACACAAATCATTTCTCCTTCCCAAGTCTTTCATTATATTTATTAACACCCCAAATCAAAGCCCAAAGAAAACATTTGCCAAAATCCTTCATCTCATAAACACGGAACCATGTTTTTACTCCAGACTACACCAGGTTAAAGGAGATGCCAAGTTCCCATTTTCTCACTTTAATTCCAGAAATGAACTCTTTTGCAGGACAATAAACCTTGAATTTCCTTTGCTACAACAGTTTCTTAGCTCACAGGTACCTTCCAAGAGTGAAACGCTTCAGATAACCCCAAAATAACTCAGATAACCTCAAAAACCCTTTTGTATGAAGATGAAGTGAAGAGCAGTGTGCAAAGTCAAGGGAGAAATGTTTTCCTTGTGGGCTTTTTCAGAACACCCTCCATTTATATAACAAAAAACCAAACCAACAAACCAAAACACAACTTTTGAAGTAAAACTGAGTTCTCGAGAAGTAAACCAGAATATAAAAATTATGAGAGCACATCTTTTCCTCTCTTTTTTTTTCCCCTTTGGGCTGAGTAAATCCAAACTCCCCACATTTATCCAAAGCAAAAGACTTACCAAGGACACCAGGAAAATCCCTGCAGAGGAGCCACCTGCCTGTGGTGGTGGAGGGTCTGGAGAGCAGCAAGGACACCACAGACCCAGGGAAGTGACTTTGCAGAAAGGCTCCCTGAGCCTGGATGTCCAATTAGCAAAACCACCTGAAGGAACAACGTTAATGGGTTACATTAAATAAAGCAAAGCACGGCTGAAGGCGCCTTTGCCTTGTGAAACTCCTCAATCTCTCTTTTAAGGAGAAAAGCCTGGAACAAATTTTTCATGCTTTTAAGCCCCCACATTTCCCTGCACGGGTGAAATCCCTTAATCAGCTTCACCTGACAGCATTTTCCTCCATCCCCAGCAGCTGAGGGAAAGCACAACAACCTGGGAAAAACCCACCTGCCCTTCCTAAACTTCAGGGCAGGAGTTTTGTGCTGTTGCTGCCTGAAAAGTTCTGTGTGGGATGTTGCTCAGCATCTTCTGGAATTTGAGAGTGCAGCTCCCCAGGTCAGGGTTTTAGTCCCCCTCCCTCTCTGTCTGGCACACAAACTGCACGTGGTCACATCTTATTGTTTCCAGGATAAAGATTGTTCAAGGCATCTGACACTACATTTAAATTATTCATCTCCTGGTATCATTTATTCATCAGCTCTTGAGTTATCTTGCTTTGCTGGAGTACCTGGTTTTTATTGCTCACAGGAAAAATAAATAAATAAAGCATTTTCCTTGTTTTGAGATTTTGACCAAAAAAAAAAATTGAGATTTTGTGACTTTTTCAAGCAGCTGATTTGATTAGGTGGCACTGATAACACCCTGTGCTGGGTGTTGCCAGGTTTTGAATACGTGACATTTCTGATTGCAGATATTGGAAGGTGCTACCAAGTCCTGCACTCGATTTTCAGTGACCTGGGCAAGCTCTGAATTCCTGAGGGGCAACAGGGGGCTCTCAGAGACTCTTCTGAGGGCCACAGATTATATTCTGTGTTGTACATGAGGGTTTTGATCTCTGATGGGGGTGATATTTGGGAAAGTGAGGGATATGTCTCACCCAAACTGCCACCAGAGCACCAATAATTAAAAAGCTTCAGTGTGGAAATGCAGCATGGAGAAGTCCCAGCTCCCTGTCTGTTACTGAATAAAGCAAATATTGGATGTCTTTTATCTCTTCAGACCATAATTTTTTCCTCTAGGCACAGCCAGCCAGCAAAACCTGGGCTGAAAGAGCCATAAAGTTGTGTTTGGGAGTGCACAAAGCTGGGAAAGACAAAACTTCACAGGTTTTGAGTCTCATGTTCTGGAATAAAAGTGTTTTTTTGGAGCTACCGTTCTTCTATTATGCTTTCCCTACCCTGTGATTGCACACCACCTCTGATATTTAAAGTGGTGACTTCCCCAGCTGTGAATAGAAATATTTCTGACCACAACTGCCATAAGGTGAAAATGGCAATTGCGTGTTTGTTTGTGTTTGGAGTGGAAGCACAAAAGGACAATCCCAAAATTTCTTCAAAGCACAAAAACATTGACATTTTCATGATGAACACAGAATCTTTTGGGTCGGAAAAGTCCTCTAAGAGCTTCAAATCCAACCCCCAGCACTGCCAAGGCCACAACTAATCCATGTCCCCAGGTGCCACGTGGTTTTTAAACTCCTCCTGGAATGGGGACTCCACCACCTTCCTGGTCACCTCTTTCATGTCTGACAACCCTCTCAGTGAAGAATTTTTTCCTAACATCTGATCCAAACCTCCCTAAAACCCTTCTAGGAGTGCAGAGTTAAAACTGAGGCTTTCCTGTTTATGGAGGCAATACACAAGGTCTGACACCTTCCTGCAGTGAAACCCCCAATACTCCAAAATATATTTGAGAGGAAAGTTAAACTACAACAGAAATGATCCCACTTCCCAGTTTTGCAGACACCACACTGACAAAGCCCCTGCTCACCACGGTGCTTTTTGCACCATGTGACTTCACAGCAACGTTTTCAACATCATAAAAAGGTCTGCAAGGCTTAACTCACCAGTTCAGACATTTCTCTTGCAGTTAAAAGTTGGCTTGTGATGAAGGCTGCAGTCTGGGAACAATCTTTACCCACTTGAAGGGGGGAAAAATCCCAACATCTTACTCCTAGGCACTGTTGTTATGGTGGTAGAAATTGCATTTTATCAGTTTCAGCTGTTTTTTCCCTGGCCTATACATAAAAATCTGTTTTTAAGCTGAAGTCCTTCAAGGTTTACTAACCAAATTTTGCTCTCAGTTACACATGCAGCCCTATTAATGCTAATGAGCTGCTTGAATTCAAGCAAGGGTAGAATTTGATCTTTCCCCTATTATGCTGTAGGCTGTCTAGGTATTTGTCTGCTTTAACTTAAAATCTATTTAGCAATTTCTCCTCCATAATGAGGAAGTCTTGTAAAACCCCTTCACAAAATGCCAAAGGTACAGCACCACCAGGTCAGAACTGCATCTCCCCTCTGCCAATGACCACTGCTGGGTGTTTCCTAGAGAGAACCCAAAGCCTTGAAATGAGCTATTATGGAATAGTTTGCCTAGAGAAAAATATTCTTGACCTGCCTCTCTCCTGGCTTGTGCTCTGAACCGTGAGTTTCCCACTCTTTGCAGACTTTTTAAAAACAGGTTCCTGTAATCAGACCTGTGAATGACAATCCAATTTTGCAGCTACAGAGGGGCCAGTGCGGTGTGTGCACAACAGCTTCCATTAATACCCAATTACTCGATGTATTTACAAGCCATTTACTTTGTTAAGATTGCAATTCATCCTGCAGTGGTTCCACAGCAAAGGCTCCTCTTCGGATCACCTCACACTACAACCCTGGCCACAGGTTTTTAATAATTTCTAATTTAAGAAAAATTAGCACTTAATTACAATGAGTTCGAACTCGAGGAGGGCTGCAGCAATTAGACCCTTTCTCTTTTCCCTTTCTGCCTGTTTCTGCCCTTCTCTCACCCACAGGCTGCCAAAAGAACATCAAAACTAAAAAACCCAGGGTTTTGACTTTAAGAACTGTGGCCAGTTTTAACTTTGTACCCTGATAATGATGTAATGTAATTGTAATGATGCAGCATTTGTTTGTGTGACCACTTCTTTCCAAGCCTTTCCTTATTCAGTTCACAGCAAACATTTGCTCTGTGTGTTGAGAGAAAAAAAGGTTAAATAAAAAGAATTACCTGTGTAATTTTATCATCTGTAAAATTGTATATGAATTCCTGTAATTGTATATAAAGGTATTTATTATCTCTGGTATCTGTCAGCCTCTGCACAAGCTGGACAGTAGATAAGGAATGCAGAAGGAAAATGCATCATCCCTGTCACAGATTCCGGTGGGATGTGAAGTTACCTAACCCAAACTATTCCCAGGAGGATGTTATTTCCTTGTCCCTGATTTTCTGGAGAGCAAGGACGAGCTCCTTCCCAGCAGCAGCTCCATCCAGGGATGCGTGCTCCAAGCAGGGTGTCAGGATCCGTGTGTCCTGGAGCCCTGGGGGAGCTGGTCTTGGCTGACATTCCCATGCTGTGTCCCCTGATCTGTCAGCACAGAAACCTCTCTCCCCACCAGGGGGTGGTGACAATGACCCACCACTCCTAAAGCACTCAGAAATCTCACAGATAGCAAATGAAGCAAATTAGGGACGACAGCTTCGGAGCATTGGGTTTGAGGAGCGGGCGAGACGCCGGCTCTCAGCTCTGGGGTGAGCCGTGTGGGAGATGTATCAGAGAATCACAGAATGTCTTGAGCTGGAAGGGACCCACGGGGGTCAGAGGAGTCCAGCTCATGGCCCTGCACAGGGCAACCCCAGGAATCCCACAGAGCACCTGAGATCCTTTTCCAAAAGCTTCTTGAACTCTGCTGAAGAGCTCCCGCCCGGATCCGAGGGAAGACAAGACAAGGCTGTGTGATTGCAGCCTGTGGCGTAATGCAGAAGCAGAAAATGCAAAGTCTTCTTGAAATACATCAGGAGCAGCCGACTTCACAGCCGGAATGTTTTCAGTGTAAGATTTGGTTTAATAAACTGGATCAGTGGCACACAAGCACTTCCAGCAGAAGCAGGATTTGTGGAGCACGGTTTCCTCCTCTCTCCAGCACGGATTCCTCACTCCATCACAGCTGAACTCAGGATCCAGCTTTTCCCTCACTAATTTGAGTCTGTCCCATTTACCCGACTGCCCACTTTGATTACATTTGGGGGGAATTAATAGCATTATGATCCTTATTGTCAGCGGCTGAAATTGCCCAACAATCGTGTGCAGACACGGACACATTCTACAGTTTTATTCTTCTGGTTTCCTTAGGAATGTATTTGCAAATCCTGGCGGTGTGGAGATCCTGTAAGTCTCCTGCAAAAGGGTGCAAAGTAGTGAAAAACACAGGAAAATTGTCATGCAGCCATTAAGTGAGGGATGAACACCCCACCATGCTAAAAACAATCGAAAGAAATTAAAGAGATGGGTTAGAAGAACACTGAAGCTGGATGTGCTGGTGGGAATTGAAATGCTCTGGAAATAGGGTGAAAAAAACCAGATAAACGTTTAAATGGCCTTTGAATCCACAGGTGGTGCGGGCCAGGGTAAAAGGAAAAAAATGATATTAAAGTCACTCAATCCAAAAAGTGATGTGAGGAACTTCATTTGTGTAAGAGATTTTAGTTAGGAAGGACAAGGAGCACGAATATGAAACTGCTACATGAAAGCAGAACTTGGCTGATTTGGCCACTTCACATCAATATGGAAACAGAATTGACAGCTTAAAATTTTAAAAGAATAAGTAGGGAGAATTTAAAGAAAACACCCCAAAGTGAGCAGGAATTCTGCTCAATGGAGAATTGCAGATTTAATTAATCCTCCGAAAACAATTTGAAACTATCACCTGAATGAAGCTGCTCTGCTTGAGCAGTGGTTAAGAAGGGATGAGCCAGCCCTGAAATGAGGGACCTGCTGTGGATCAAAAATGCTGCAGAGGAAGAAATCTGAGAATATGAGGTTTAAGAAGCTGAAATTCTACCAAAAAACAGCAAAATAGACCCGCCATGGGTGCTATACCATGGATGTTAAAAATGGGCAGCACTGTCTAAAACTACAAAAATTGGGAAAGCATTTTGGATAAAGAGGACCAACCAGCATTTTCCTTTTAAAAGAATTCTTCACCGGCCACTTCCAAACAGGAAAGTGGTGCAAAGGAAAGCTAAATTGGGTCAGAGAGCTGATGTTTCATCCAGCTGCCTGCTCCTGCCATCCAAGCAAGGTTCTGCCTTCCTGCAGAAACAGAAAGTGAATTTTAACACCTTGAGAGTTCAAAAGCTGTGTTAGAGATTGAACTTTGAGAAGATATGACAGTAGAACGAAATCATCCCTAAATGGTAGGTATGGGTGCCAATTCTTTAGAGCTCTCTGGTCAAACCTGCATAATTTATGCATCTTGAGGATACTAAACCTGAGCTCTACATGCCAAAAAAAAGAAGGAAACTTGGCTTCAGTCTATGGGCATAAACACTGCCATGTCTTCATTTCTTGGAAATAAACTTTATAAGCCACTAACAAAAGGAGTTTGTCAAACAGGCTCCACAGTAACTTTATTTTTCAGTTTACAAATATGCGAGAGGTGAACTCAACCCAAATCTGAGCAAATCCCGATGATGGCAAGAGAATTCTTCAGAGCCTTTGGGACAAGCAAATGAAGAAAGGTTCAGAGTTAGATTCTGTACATATCCCTGTGTATATATACATGTCACAGATATAAACACAGACTAAAAGAATTTATTCAGTGCCTGGCAAGAGAAGCTTGAGCTTTACTGTATTTCCCTATAAAAGTTAAAAAAACTTCCTGGTTGCCATTTCCCCAGAGCAAAGAGGGAAATGCCTCCTGTCCATCCTTCAGGTGGTGGGCAGTGATTTCCTGGTGCTGGGCAGAGCCCAAGAACCTGGATCAGGATTTATGATGGAGTCCAACCATTCCCCAGCACTGTCAAGGCCACCACTGCCCCATGTCCCCAAGTGCCACATCCACAGGGCTCTGAAATCCCTCCAGGGATGGGGACTCCACCCCTGCCCCAGGCAGCTGTGCCAGGGCTGGGCATTAGAAAATAGCGGCAAAAGAGTAAAAATCCTTCAGAGGTGAATGTGGACACCTTGGTCAGTGTTGATCCCAAGCTCCTGTGTCCCCGTGCTGCTGGGAATTGTCTCTCCATGGAAATACCCAACTTTAACAGCAGAAGTTATCACACCATCAGATGCTCCTCACATTTATATTCATTTTAGCAAATCCAGGATTGGCCACAGACTCCTGACGTGTTTTATGAGTTACCAGAATCTGCTTTAGTCTAAGAGACCTGATTCTTCCATTACACACATCACCCATCCTTCTGGCAGCATAATTTACGTCTCAAACCAGAATAATTTTGCATACTTTTCATTTTAGTATTCTGACAACTTAAAAAAAAATAAATAAAAAAAAGCTTTAGTTCTGTGGAGTAAATTATCACCAACCTTGGAAAAAAGTCCAGGAAGTTATTAATGCTCTTTTTATGCAGAGTTGTCTGTACAGTTTTGGTGTCTCTCCCCTCTCAGCTTTATGTGGTGATACATTAACAAAAGTGTCACAGAGCATATGAAATTCAAACCAGCACCGTGAGGTTTGCAGGAACATTCAACACATGGCATGGAATTTAGAGTTTTCCCAAGGGAATCGTGCAACCTTTGTTTACTTTTGGACTTTCTTCCCCAGACCAGCTCCTAATCTTTCTGTACTCAAAGAACGTGGCTTTTACTGTTTGGTTCATTCCCTGGACAGACACATTCAGTGCTGGAATAACCTAAAAAGCTTTAGGAGTTATAAAAAAGGCACTGTTAAACAGGGAAAACCTGTGGTCCTGATTTTCTGTCCTCCTGACATCCCCAAAAGAGGGTCTTTATTTAAAATGAGCTCTGAACACATAAATACTGCTGGTTCTCTAAACCGTCAGTGAGGTCTTGTTTATTCCCTCTTAATACTGTCTGAGATGAACACACTGGAAGCACTTAACCAACAACAGCAACAAACTTCTGCTATATTCAAGCAGAAACAAACCACTCAGCTCGTCAATATACACAAGACAGCAAATTTTCAACATTCTTGAAGGTGTTGGGGTCTGAATAATTTTTAAATAAATCCCACTTCTTCTCCCAGAAAAAAAAATACAATCTTTATTATTAAATTTATTGTGTGGTTTTTTATCATTTTAATAGCAATTATTTATATATAAAACATGTAGAAATTAAATAGATATTAAAAAAAAATAAATCCATCCTATACTTTTTTCCCAGTAAGATACAGCCAGTGAATATACACAGGGTGGACAAAATAAATCAAACTAGAGCTGTATTTAACAGTAGAATTCAAATTCATGCTGGTGTGTTACTCGGTCATATCCATCACCAGAAAATTCCTGGAAAGATTCCATGTTATTTAGGCACAGGAATGAGGAGACACTCAGCTTCTGGTGGGGTCTAGACCCAGCTGAGTGCCCCTCAGTCCTGCCAGGGCCATCCTGTCCAAAAAAATAGGGGTTGTTCAGCCTGGAGAAGGGAAGAGAAGGGTCTGGGGAGAGCTCTGAGCCCCTTGCAGGGCCTAAAGGGGCTCCAGGAGAGCTGGAGAGGGACTGGGGACAAGGGATGGAGGGACAGGACACAGGGAATGGCTTCCCACTGCCAGAGGGCAGGGATGGCTGGGATATTGGGAAGGAATTCCTGGCTGGGAGGGGGGGGAGGGGCTGGGCTGGAATTGCCAGAGAAGCTGTGGCTGCCCCTGGATCCCTGGAAGTGTCCAAGGCCAGGTTGGACAGAGCTTGGAGCACCCTGGGATAGTGGAAGTTGTCCCTGCCCATGGAGTGGGAGGAATGGGATGGATTTTAAGGCCCCTTCCAACCCAAACCTTTCTGGGACTCTGTGTTCTCTCTACCCTTGTGTTTGCATAGAGAAAAGGGCTCCAAAAGAGCGGGAAGGGAGCATCCTGACAGGGCAATTCCCATCTCTCCCACATCCCCGCAATGCCATTTGCATCCAGCCCAAACCCGAGGATGCTCTGCATGAAATGAGTTCTGCCCCTGGGCTGCCCCCGGTGCCGGGCAGGAGAAGGCAGGAGAGAGCCCTTTCCCACAGGCTCCTCCACCCTCTGGAAGCCCAGGCTCTCACAGAGCCTGCATGTGTGAAGGAAAGGGGAAAAAAAGCCTTTCTCAATGCTAGGATTTCCTCCTGATGTAAATTTTCCCCGCGGTGCCCGAGTGCGAGAGAAAAGTATTTGCTGCACATCCTTCGGGTGTGAGGTCATGTGCATTGAAACCCCCCAAAATCCCCCAGAGAGGCTTTGGGAAAAAGCTCCGGGACATTCGGAAGGTGCAACACAACCTCTTTATCAGTGCTGCGCTGCTTTGGGGGGTGCAGGGGACGAGGAATAAAGTTTTCCACTCCCCGATGTAGAGCCCGTAGGAAGATCCCTCTAACTGTGCACTCACAATGCATCCTGCCTTTTCTAATCCCTTTATTCCCGCTACGGCCAGCTCCGAAATTTCCTCAAAGGCTGCAAACTTTTTCGGGTTTTATAATGGTAATCAGTGATTTTAGAGGAAATAAATGTCTCCCGGAGCCCATAGCTCTGGATAAAGCATCCCCAGGAATAAGTTAGGGAGAGCATCGGCAGTGGAGAGTGCTACATTTCATGTGCTGCCACAGAAATGCTTTCTGGCTGAGGTCTAATATTAATCTATTTTGTCCCTGACATCCAGTAAAACTACAGTGTAGCAAATGCTTTTAAAACATACATATTCAATAGCAGAGGCAATAAAGTATTCGGGACTGTTGGTATGAAGAAGGTTCACACACACACAAATATCTTTGAAACTCCAGTTAATCAAGGTGTCAAAGTAACTAAAGCAGTTTTACAGATTTTATTGAAAATAAATCACTTTATTATATACTGAAATATATATTATTGTTTCCCCGTAGAGTTTTACTGTCTGCTCGCCTGCGTTTCTTTTTTTAAATAGAGTATCTCCTGCCCTCTTTAGTCCGCTTTTTATAACTACATTTAGCAGGGAATTCAGCATTAAAGCCCATCTTCAGCCTGCCTTCTCCTCCTGCCCTATGCAAATAGCCCATTATTAGCCATTTTCTGGCAGAAGTAGCTGAGAGGAAACCGAGGAGGAAATGATATAATGGCTCCAGAGCCCCGCGTTTCCTCCCTGCCCAGCTGGTTGTGGGATGACCTTAGAGTTAACTGGGAAGCTGGAGGTGGCACTGAACCTCAAAAGATTTACACCTTTGTCTCCTCACTCCTCAGAGCCGAGCTTCCATGCGGGGATGCATAAAAAAGCTGCACAGAACTCAGCCCGGGGAAGGTTCAAATGAGTGAAAGGAAATGTTTGATGCGATCTAATGGACACCCTAATTGATATTTATGGACTTCCCAGGGAAACTTTTCGCTGGAGGTTTTTTAGCTCCCGTTATTGAGGAACTGCTTTCTTTCTGAAGATGAGATCTGACTGGGATCAGTTGTTGTTAGACAATGCAGTCCTTTAAAATTCAGCGTTACGTGAAGCTCCTATAGAGTTGTCCATTGGCTAATTATTTTTCCCAGCTACACTGTGCACATTTTCTAACAGCTTATTGCTATAAAATAATCACATTTCGATAAAGTTATTGCATCTACACCAAAAGCTCCTCCATCATTTTTTTTTCCAACGTTTCTCCCTAAAGTTAAAAGATGTCTAATACAGTCCATGTATACAAAATAAATGCTTTCAGCATTTTGGACTGCTTTCTAAACTGATAAATTTCACCCTGATAAATGCAAATTCAGCAGCACTTCTTTTAAGATTGCATTTATTTTTTCACCCCAAAACCGGTTTGAAGTGGAAGAGCGGTATCCAAAATGGATTTAGAATATTAAAAAATTGCATCTGTAGTCAGGAATTTTATATATCTACGTATATTTATACATTTCTCATTCTACATTAACAGAATTCAATTCCATTTGCTGGTCAAGAGAGTGATGAGGACTCGTCCAGGTCTCTCCATCTCTCCTGGTTCTTCAGCAGGACAAAAAAGGGGCCCAGGTGGTTGCAGAGGATCAGCCTGAAGCATCTGCACTCAGGTGCTGAATTCAGAGTCATTGGAACTTTTATTCACCCCTGGGCACTTCCAGGTTGTATTTTATGTTTTAACACTGATCTTTACAGTTCTTTATCCGTGTAAACCCCAATAACTTTTAGTAGAAACCTCAAACTCTGTGGTCTCTATAGTAAAGGATTTTATCCTGATCTCTTAACTTTCAAGCCATGACCATCTTAAAAAATATCAGTTTTCCAAATAAGTGTTTCATTGGGGTTGTTATTCATCACCAGGAAGTTCCCAGGCAATTTTGATCACAGGGGAAAAAAAAAGTACGTGTTTTTAAGTAATGTGTACATGGTTTCTTTCCAGCTGATCAGCCCTGATAGCACATCAAATTCAAAGGCTTGTGTCCAGCTATTAAAGGAGAATTTAATAGCAAAAATGTGCGTGTGCCTTCCACACTTTAAAAACTGCCTGTAATCAAAATCTAATTAGTATTCTATTTTCCTAGTGGGAAAACTGAGAGAAATGCACACAGACAGACATGGTGTTAGATATTAAGCCAAAAGATGTCTCCAGAAACCAGCCATTCATCTTTTGCCTTTTTTTTTCCCCTCTTCCTTTATCACCAACATCTTGTCTCTTGAAATATAGACATCACTAAATCAAAAACACTTACCTTTTCACATCATTATAGAGTTGCTCAGATTAAATAAGAGATCTGTGCAGCTCCTCAAATCTCAGCTATGTTTTCAAACCACCAGGGAGGGCTAGTTCTTCCTGCTCACACAATTATCAAATTGTTGCCAATCTGAGCGTTCCCTGTATCAATCTCATTATTATTAAGTAGTTGGAATCACCTATGGATCTCATTAGCATCACTTGGAAAAAGGTCACAAGGTGACAGCTGCAATTTACTTTAAAATTATCATTGAAATAACCTTTTTTTTATGGGCTATTTAGGCTGTTTCAGTGTATTTCTCGTATTAAAAAGCAGAACTTTAACGACCTTAGAATTCCGCTGGATTTTGTTTGCTTGTTGTGGGATTTTATTCTCTGTTTACTTTGGAAGTCACAGGGACGGGATCGCCCATCCTTTGTTTTCCTGGTGGAACTCCTGAGGTTACTGGGTGGCTCACACTGTAAAAGAAAGCGAGGTCAAATCACTAAAGATGAAGTCCTTTTGAAAAGTTAATTAGTCACTGAAAATGCATGAGCATTAAGAAAAAAAAAAAAAAAAGGAAGAAAGGAAAGGCAGTTTTAGCAGGACTTTCTCTAGCAACTGCTCGGTTTTCATCATTTCATCTTTGAAAGGTGTCTGTCGGTTTTCCAGCCATAAAAATAGCCTTAAACGAAAAAAAGAAACAATTTTTCAATCTGAATAAAAAGCATAAAAACTGCCTTCCTCATGTTTTCAGAAAAAAAAAAAAAGAAAAGAAAAAACAACTGCCTGCTCTTGTTTATAAATTACAAGAAAACACAAAAGAGAACAATCCTTGCTGGCCGTCTCCCACTCACTTTTAAGTAGATCACTCTGCAAAATATTCTGCTGTTGGGTTGATATTTTTAGAGGGAAACATTTTTTGCTCAGTAATGTGGAAATAAAATAACTGCAATCACTTCCTTCCTCTGAGAAAATGACACACAACATTTTATATTTAAAATTCAATTGAGAAAGAAACTGTATTTTTTACCCAAAGCCTTGGAGCTGTGCATTCTATTTTTTTTTTTTTTTTCCCTCTGGTCTGTGCAGGCTTCTGCTGCATTTTGGATCTGAACTTAATAGAAGAGGTTTCAAAAAGCAGCAGCTACAAGTAGTGGCAGAGACTTATCAAACAAATATGCGAGGACAGGACAGAGGAGATGAACAAAACAACACTCAGAAGTTCAGAACATGATTGCTCTGGATATCTGTAAACTCCCAGAGATTTTCATTCCTGTCTCTCATTAATTCCTCTCATTCCTGAAGTGGTATTGAGTGTGATTTCTTTTTAAAACAGCCTATAAGATCACCCATTTTTTAGGCACAAATCTGCTGTGCAAATCAGTCGTAAAAACACCAGAATGATCCCCGCCAACGTTTGCAATTGTTGCCATTTATAACAACATTTAAGGAGCGTTTTGCACCTCTTCCCTTGTTATTAAGAAAGGGAAGGTACACATTTTTAAGCAGATATTGCAACCTCTGCTCTCTTACCTGAAGTATTACCTCAGTATCTACACCCTGTATTGACTCAACACCTTCTTGCCACAAACAAATGCCTGAAACAGCTCTGACCAAAATATAAACCCCACAAATAATTGCGTGAAACAACGCATTTGTCCATTTCAGAAATAAATTTGCCTAAAATGTGAAATGTCTCTGTCCAGACGCAAACATTTCATTGACAAACCCTTTGTATCTCCCTCTATTTAGACTTACTCGCACAACTCCACGTAACAGCTCGTAAATGTAGGTCTTGTAATACAAACAGCCATAAATACACAACACACACGGGCTCTGTATGGATGGATATTAATATTTGTAATAGAAATCATCTCTCTCTGTCTTCCAAAGGCGCTCTTTGTAGCTTTCTTGCCTTTTAAATTCAGCTATTCTTGAGCACAGTTTGTCTTTGAAATATGTCAGGATAATGCATTATTGAAGTACTGTACTGAGACTGTACATAAAATCAGTCACGTTCAACAAATTTCCATTTTACTTAGGGGTTTTTTTCATAATTATTCCTCACTTCTATCACAGCCCCGTCCTCAGGAGCTCTCTGGTTACGCCACTAAAATTAACCACATGCTACAGGTTATGTCTCCAAGGGACCTGCCATCAAGAGAAACTGAAGGTAAAGGAAGAAAGCAAAATAAAATACTTTTTCTATCATGTCTGTGAATAATAAATGAACCAGGTTGCAAAATTAAGCACCGGGCACATGAGCTAGATTTGAAAAAAACTTTGTTAATTGACCAGATGTATCAGAATGGTTCATTTCTCAGTGTACAGATTTTGAAAGCTGTGGGGAACGGCAAAACAAGGATTTAAAACCTATCTTAAAACTTCTGGCATAAATTGGCAAAGCTTGGTCCAAGAAAGAGTTAAGTCTAACAAGCAGAAAAAAAGAAATTAACTAAAGTAAGGCCCTTGTGATACAATGACACTTGCTCTATGCTCTTACAGAGAAAAACACGATGATAAAACACCACAAAGAGGAGTGTTATGAATTTTATTAATGACTAGAAGACAGTGTGCAAAACATCAAAGGTCTGTGGAAAAGATTAATGACCCCGTGTGAGACTGTTTAATTACCTCCAGCTAATTAGATTCTTGACCAAATTTTTAATATCTGCATTCCTTCTAAAGCCTAATTGAGATTCCACATTATTTATCAATCTTTCAAAAAGCCCTTAGTGTGCTGCTTTTTTTTAGGGTTTTTTTTTTCCCTTTGCACTTTGACTCCATTTATGGTCAATTATTAAATAAATAGCAAAGTAACCGTTCTCTCCAAACTGTGTATGTGGAACACTTTCTGCCTGTTTATTTTGACTGGGAGCCTATCGCTGGCATCTTTTATACATAATGAAGCACTCCGAGAAATAAACTGACCGGCTTCACTGTAAACAGCGACGATAATATTTTTGTTATCTGGGCCGTGCTCAGGAACTCCTCATGTGGTTTCTGTAAATCAGCCTTTGCTGCTGTCAGTCAATCCCGACTCCCGCGTACCTTGGGCGGGGCCCAGGGCTGGCGCGAGCGTTATCGCCCGGAGAGGAGAAGCACGTCCTCGCTGCTGGATTATTTTCCCCCGTTCATGGAGGAGTACTCCAGTCCTATAAACCACCACTGGTAAATGACTTGCCTTTCGTAAGGAGACTCATGTCAGAAGGCAAAGGACACCTGTGATAATTATTTCTGTTTCAAAGCCCTTTGGATCTCCCGTTACACCCAGTTAGAGCGACCGCTGTCTGCGTCACACACGAAGGCTGACCTTGGTTTAAGGTCTTGCTTGGTTTCCTTGACTTTGCTTTCAGGTTTTCCACAAAACTTTTACCGATTCATTTTGAAGTGTAGGAAAAGGGAAAAAGTCAGGTGGTCTGTGACGTTTCGAGGTCTGTGACGGAGGAAAAAATTTTGTGTGACTTTGGAAAATAAAACCGTTCCCAGTTCCATGGAAGCAGAGAATCTCTGCTCTCTTCCCTTGCTTTAGCTATAAACCAAGTCTTTGATTTGAAACCATTTGCTTTGAACATATTTGTGTGAATTTTATTATAAATTAGAAAAGCGAAGTGTGCACGTGCAAAATTATATCTTTATATTGCATGTATAAAACAAAACACTTTGGGAAAATTTCTTTGCCATTTCATGTAGACTTTTTTTCAAATTATCCACCAGAATTTAGCTCATAAAATCATACCACATATACAGAAATATAGGGGATAGATTTAAAGAAATATATATATTCTCTATTTAATTTTACATGTCTTCTGTTATTTGTATAAAACATTTCTGGCTGGCACAACTATTAAAGTACAGAGCATTTTTTCCTCTGTTGTAGACATGAATGTCTGTATGTACAGACAGACACCGAAAAATTCTACAACAATTTAATGCATGCAACTCTAATAAATGTAGAGGGAACAGGACTTGGAGGGAGGGATCACATTTTTCATTATCACATTTCCAACAAGCCCTATCCAATGGGATACGAACACCCAGGCGTTCTCACAAAAACATATCATTTAATAATATAAAAAAGTGTATGTCAAAATGGCAAAGAATGCAAATCAATACAAAAGGATAACGAAGCAGGCATGGAGGAGACATGCAATACATTATCTTTCATTTCTTGGGAGTGACGAAATATCTGGTTACACACTAAATCACTCACAGGAATTCTGCAGGAATAAACTTATTTAGGATGCAGTCATCGAAGCTACTTGATCTCTCTGATGCAATAAAAAGCTTAAAGTGCCTAAAATCTGTGTATCCAGGTATTTATTGTGTGCTCCAGTTGGTAGAGAACTGCTTCAAACCCATTAAATGCTTTATCCTTATAGATATGGGTATTAACAATATAATTTGTTTTGTATCAATGCACCATAAATTAGGATCATGCTTTTATGTTAGCTACTTGGTAAGGAAAGGATTAGGGAAAAAAATGGCCCTGTTTAACAGAGCACCCCCTTTTTGCAAAACTGAGGCATTTTTGCAAATTTTCACCCTTATTTCCCTCACCAGGCCGAGCAGGGTCAGTGTTTCTCTCTCCCAGACCGCACCCACCTGTCTGAGAGATTCTCTCTGTGCCTGCTACATCTGATCCACAGCCCCAGCCCCAAATGCATGACAGGTGACGGATGCTCCTGTGTTTTGGGAAGATCATAATGGATAGTGGTACTGGAGCAAGTCATCTGGACAGACAAGGTGGTGACGGGATTAATTCAAATGTCAATTCAGGCCCAGTTTAATGCAATGCTGCATGGCTGTGCTTTAAACTAAGCATTTGATCTGGTTTCAGAACCTTCATCAACCCAGGGAGACCCTCTTTTAGTCCGTGTGGGCTTCCTCTCCCCTGCTCCCCAGCCAGGCATCCTCCAGCTCCAGAGATTTCTCTTCTCCCCCCTGCCACAACACAGGCTGCTTCAGGGAAGTTTCACACCAATCACAGCGCACTGGCAAACTGAGAAATCCCATATGGAATCATGGAATCACTAGGGTTGGAAAAACCCTCTGAGATCATCGAGTCCAACAGCTAACACAGCACAGCCAAACCCACCACTAGCCCATGCCCCCTAAGCTCCACCTCTCCACATTTTTCGACATTCAAATCTCCACTTTTTCCATTTACTTCCAACTGTATGGGTGCTGCTGATGGTGCAATAATAATTTCAAAACAAACAATCAAACAAAAAATCCACACCCAGAAAACAAACAGCAAACCAAAAGCTCAGTCCAACTTGACTCAGTACAGGAAATATTTCTGCTGAGGGAAAAAATTGGGGATTTGTGCAGCATCCAGAAAAGGTAGTGCAAGGCTAAGGGGAGGGCATGAGGCAGCAGGAGCATTCACTTACTTTAAAAGAGAATTTATTAGCCCGGTCTTGCCCCTGTGGCCTTTGAGAAACTCAATAACGAGCTTGTCTCCTTGTGCCTCACCCGGCTCTTCCACCTAGGAAAGGCAGGCGGATACCTCCACTGCCGATCCATGATCTGCATCCCCCTGGGAGGGATGTTCAGCCCACTGGAGGACGTGAAGGCCAGAGTGGAATTTCTGCATTTTTCACTAATATCCGTTCTCAATATTCTTATCTGAGATTCTTCATTCCATCTCACACTGGATATTTAGAGTAACAGACCAATGGACGCTGAGGAATTATACCAAAAGAACAGAGTAAGGCAAATTTGGTTGTTTGGATTTTTGTTTTGCTGAATTTTAAATAATCTGTTTTGTCCTAATCTGCTGAATTAGTGCTTGCCTTTATACCAATATGCTCTTGTATATCTGGAACTCTTGCATAATTTTACATCTTTCTACACCGAGCCTGCCCAAAACCAAGATCACTTCTAACTTAAAGTGCTCCTAAAAATTTGAAGTGCTCTATTAATTTTAAATTGCTCTACATCATGTCTGCTTAGAATCCCAACTGCTTTTTCAGGCAAAAAATATTAAACTATAAAATGCACATCTGCAACATAACAGCTACCCAGCTTTTTATTTTTGTATTTTATTTTAAACATCAGCTTTCTCTCTTTTTTCCTTTATCTTTGAAAGAAAAAAACGCTCTCAGAGAAAAATAATAGAACGACTCATCACACGTTTTATTGCGAGCCTCCCTCTATTGAAAACCTTTTAGGTTTGTCACAGGACTAAATATATTTTATGTCTACCAATTGGTAGCACATAGTCCAGCCCATTAACCCACTGACCTCAATAAATTATGATTTCCTGGCAGGAGCAGTATCCCTGGAAGATTGACACATCCCCAAACGCGCTCTGAGGGTTAACAACACTCCCCAGGATTTTTACAAGACGGCTCCTGATCCGAGACTTCTGTCTCAGGCAGCTCTTTCGAAAATGTTCTCAAAGCCTTTGGTGTTTTTAGAAACCTGACTTTATCCTCAGCAAGGGGAAGAAATGGCATCGTTTCCAGCTGAGCCCATCACGTTATCTGTGGAACAACAAAGCCTTGGTGCTCCACCGGCGCAGATTCCCCGCGGGGCACCTTCTCCAACCAAGCCTTGGCCCCCACTGCGAGGTCACAGAGATGTCCCTCTGCTTCCCTTTGCTCACATCTGTTATCCACGGAGCAATCCTCTCACCTGACCCTTAGGGGTCTGTGCAATCCAGTCCTGGCTGTCTCCCACCACCTCTGCCTTCTCTTTGATGTTTATAAATGGATGTTGTTAAAAGGAACTTGTTGAGTGAAAGACAAAGGAACTCTGTTTACTGAGAAGTTAGTGCTGACTCAATAGAAAACTGTACTTTACTCAGGGTAGGGGTGGACATTGGTGGCCAGGCTGATTTTTAGGACAGATTTTTAAGCTGAAGGCCTCTCATGTCCTATACTTGCACAGCAACTCCAGCACTAACAAGTGGATTCACTGTCAAAGTCATTTTCCTTGTGCCACTGTATCTGAAGTACTTTATATTAATCTATCAAAAGGTCCCTGCTCCTTTAGAGAGTGACCATAAATATACACAAATACAAAAACCATGCTCTGAGCATGCCATGGATCAAGCTCCTCCAGATCCGTATATATTTGCTACTTTGCCATGGAGATATAAAACCAGCTGAGTGATGGGATGAGGCAATAACCCTTCCTGGCCATGGTGCTTTATCTTGGGAGTAGCCTGGGAGGTGCTGGTTATTTACACCCAGTCCATCACAATAAGCTGCTCCTGGGATATTTTCCAAGTAACAGACTCACACAAACTTTCTTGACTTTAAATTAAATTCAACTGAATTTAATTGAATTTAAATTCGCACAAACTTTCTTGACTGGATCTCCACGTGCACTCTGCTCTTCAGAGCATCTCTGCTACTGGAGCATCTGGGCTCCTGCTGGGGACACGGATTTTTGTTGGGAGGGGCAGCTCATCTGTCATCTAAGATTAGAAGGTACATTCCCAGCTACCCAAGGAATCACCTGCCTGCTTTGACCAAATTACAGTTTGTTTTCTGAAATAATCCCAACTGCATCCACGTGAATCTCTGTAGGAGGGCACGATCAGTTACTGACACCAACAAGGCTCCTACCTGGAAAAAGGACGTGGGTTTTTCTTTGGTAATATCTTTTATCCATTTAAAAAACTTCCTTTTTGCATTATCACAATGTAACTTGCATTATTGAATGCTGATTCCTGTACTACTCGTAAATCCATACAAATTCCCAGTAGGGTTGTGGCTCCTGAAGATTTCTTTGATGCTCATTTTTCCTGTGGGACAGCACTATCAGGTGAAACTTTTTCAGTCCATAACCCGACACAGGAATCTAAGGGTACTTCAATGTTTGTTTGCTCTGCTTAAAAGACAATTTAGGTGGCAAAGGCATTGATGTCTTTGTCTCAAATGAGATTGGAATTCATTATTGACCACACCACAACTTCCCATCAGGGTAGAGGCAGCAGCTTTGGAATGGAATGTAACATCTCATAAAAAGGAGAGGGACTGGACAAGATTTAAGGTCCCTTCCAGCCCAAACCATTCTGGGACGCTGTGATGATTCTATGAAATAGCAATTAGACCAGAAACACTGCAACAAATCACTGGCAACAAAACTAGAGGGTGATCTCAGCCATCCCTGCTGCCCACAACTCTGGAGCTCCCTCCTGCAGCCCTGAACTGCCTTTCTGCAGGACAAAGAACTGCTCCTACCTGGAAGTGTGACTGAAGCATCCTGTGCAACTTTTAGTTGTAACTTAAAATTATAGCGAATATTTCTTCTTCCTTACCTCTCAAGGGAGTTATGGGGAAGTCATATTTTGGGAATATCGTGGGAAAGCAGTGGGACATACCCATGAATCCACCTTAGCTATAAAACCTCCATCTCTACTGGAGTTTTTCTACTCTGAAGCTGTATATCAGGAAACACTGGACTCACTTTTCCCCTCTACCTGACTGCAAGGTATTTAAAATAAAGTGGCTACAGCTGCCATAACAAACCATCCATCTCTATCCCATCCCCGGGGACAGCTGTCTGCCACTCGAATGTTCTCAGAGTCCGAGTTTCCTGGAGAAGCCTTTGGTTCAATAAAATATTTGCTGGATGCAAAACCTGTGGTTATATTGGGTTTTGTTAAGCAGTTTCCTAATAAAGGGCACTGCATGTTGAGCCTTCATAGTAACTCAGATGTGACACAAATAATACAGCAGATAATTACAATGCCCTTTCGCTCACCTCAAATTTAAACAAAGGTTAAGCTGCCCTTTAGAGAAGTAAATATTTTCTGTAGTCAAATAAGTGTAGACACCTTTAGAAACAAGGATATATTGCCAAACTAAACTGAATGGAAAATGGTTACAATAGAATAATTTCAGAATAGAAAGGATGCAGAGCTGTTCAGCAGAAGCAGCAGCCAGACATCCTGGCATCATGGACGGTCCCTTACCTTACAAAATTCCCAGGCTGGTCTCCATATGTTTTCCAAGAACTGTTGCTTGAAATTTCTGTCTGGTCACAGCAGATAGGAGGGAGAAATATTAAAAATAAGAAAGTGCATAATCTCCTCACCTCCTTAAGTCTGGTAAACAATTTATATCAAATTTCATACAACAGAACGAATCCATGGACCTTTAAGTAGTTAAGAAACAGACACTGAGGCTTAAAAAATAAACTTCAGGGGAAATCTCCCATAGTGGCCAGGAAATGGCTCCTAGGTTTTATTTAGTTCTCATAGTCCAAGGTTTAGCTGTGAGGGAGATAAGAGCCAGGTGTGTTTTACACATCTAATTTGTTTAGTCTGAAGCTCATTCAAAGCACTTTTCAACTCCGAGCCTGCACCCGACTTCTAAAATCTCAGTCTGGGATGAATGGGTGTCGGATTTAGTCAGGGGCCCTAAATGAGAGGGATCACCTTTGGAGGGGAGGAAATTGTCAATTATTTCTGGTGTGCCTGGTTTTGGGGGCTGGAGAGGGGTCAGGCATCCTTCTGTTGGCTGTGTTAAGATGGAATCATCGACTCACTAAGGTTGGAAAAGACCTCCAAGACCGTCAAGCCCAACATTTGGCTGATCATCACCACTTGCACTAAACCAAAAATCCCTCCTCTAATTGTGTTTCGGACACTTTCAGAGATGGCGACTCCAGCAGATGCTCCAGATGACCACCAAAATTCAGTGGTGTTCAGTAAATCCTCTCACACTAAAGGCAAAACCACCCTGAAGGTCCCGTCCAAGGATTTAGGCCCAAATAACCTCTCTGCTGAACTGCCCAGGGAAAAGTTGATAAATGTCTAAATATGTCTGATTTTCTACTTTGAGATGAGCGAGCCATGAGTCCCCTTTGGGACGGGGGAAGCAGCTGAGTGTGTGTGGGAAGCTGGGAGGAGATTCATCCTCCAGGGATGCACAGGATGAGGTTCCACGGCTGCAGATCTGCAGTCAGACTTCACATTGGCAGGGCTAGGTAGAGGCTCTGTAAAGCTGACAGAGATTTTAAAAACTTAGGTTCTTAATATTTTGACCTTCAACCACCTCTGGCAATAAGGGAATTGCAAGATGTTTGAAAGAATCACTTTATCCATGGAAAAAAAAGGGTTAATTTGTGACAGTAACATTCACAATGCTCCAAGACAGGGCAAACTACAAGAAAACAGGTAAAATATCCATCATTACCACTGCAGTCTTGACTAACCTGACTTCCAGGCTCTGCTTGAGTCTCCCAATCCTGTTGGGTGTAATTCACATCCAACTTCAACTGTACGTGCATTTTGACAAGTATTAATGGTGCCCTTCTCTGTTTGATCCACTAAAAAAAAAAAAATAGTCAATGAATTTACACCCTGTTACTTATTCATGAACAAGTTGTGCCCCTGAATTTTAACATGCTGTGCCTTAAACCATCAGCTGTATATCTGCTTTATGTGATGCTCCTACATAAGCTGGCAGTCCATCAATTTAGTGTCCATACATTTCTTTGAAAGCTATGTTATAATTAGAGCTTAGGTTAATACTATTCCGTAACCATAAAACAGACGTAAAATAATTATAACTCATTTAGTGAAATTAGAAAAAGAGCAATTATTAGACTCCCATCGTGAGGCTTTGCTGTGAGGGACAGATAATCTATCTGCAAGATGTACTTTAAGAACACCATTTTGAAAGAAATAAAGTAGATAAATTAGTGTTTTGTCTGGGTTTCAGAAAACTTAGACCCATAAATACAAGTTCAACAAACATAAAGGATGTGTGCAAGGGAAGTGAAAGTTCTACTGCAAGAAGAGAGATTAAAGTATTTAGATGAAGCTTTCCTGAGAATGCCTCTCTCAGGATGTTGGGATGTTTGATTTGTTAAGATTTGCAAGGCATTAAATACTACAGGGATGTGGACAAAGCCCTGTAAACTTCCAGCTAAACACGAGGATGTGCATGGCTGCAGCAGGAGGGAATGGGATCACCGATGCTGACGTGAGCCTCAGCACACTGGGAGTGCAGCATCTCACAGAATCCCACAATGGTTTGGGTTTCAAAGGAACTTAAAGCCCACCTCATTCCTGCCATGGGCAGGGACACCTTCCTCTAGACCAGGCTTCTAGACCAAGCTCTGTCCAATCCGGCCTTAGACACTTCCAGGGATTCCTTGTAACTCTAATTTGGTTTTTATATACCAGAATTCCTCATTCTCCAAGCTCCTGGTATGCTGGGATATCCATTTATGTGGGAAGAAATCACTTTTTGCTGGGAACGCCCCTTCCAGGCTGAAATAGAGCTTAGGGCTGTATGGAGCCAACAATCTGCCCACTTTCACCTTCTCTGATAGGAGACTAAGATAGCAACATTTCTGATGAATCAGCAACTAAAATGATGCCTTTTCCTGACAGATTCTTGTCCAGCTGCTGCTCACATGGGGGAAAAATCCTCAATATTTTTATTTCCAAGCCTTCAGGGACAGAACCTTCTTTGGATAAGAGGGATTTTTCCCCTCCCCTCCAAATCCAGGATCTTTCCATGCCTGAACTGCGACTTAGATCTTTGGTCCTATGGGCTGTTCTTTTTTGTACACTTCTAGGTACAGGCAGTTACATATTAAACTGGAAGAGAGTAGGTTCAGACTGGATATTGGGAAGAAATTCTTCCCTGTGGGGGTGGTGAGACCCTGGCAGAAGTTTCCAAGAGAAGCTGTGGCTGCCCCATTCCTGGAAGTGTCCAGGGCCAGGCTGGGCAGAGCTTGGAGCAACCAAGGCAGGGGGTGGAACTGGATGAGTTTTAAGTTCCCTCCCAACCAAATCATTCCAAGATTCTCTTATTGATCAACCTGTGCCATTTGTAAGGAAGTTTGGCTTTGTCTGCCTCAAAAGAGCTCTATAAAAGCCAAATGTTCCCTCATGATCTCCCATGAGAGGAAAAGAAGGATCTGAAAAGAAATCCTGCTCATGGTACCCAACCCAAAAACCAGAGAGAGAGGGGGATCAGTGGGTTCATGAAAACGTGTAAAACACATTTGTGGTAGCAGAGCTAAACACAACAGAGCACAGAAAGGCTCCTGCTAACTGCTAACAGTAAAAACCGTAATGAATTAAACACCAAACGGCTTTAGAATGCCTGTAATTTATTCAAAGCAACTCTACACTGATATTTCTCATTTCTTTTGGGGTCAGCGCATTTATGATTCATATTTTCAGTCTTATCTCTACAGTCGAGAGAGACAGAAGGAAGCCTCTACTATGAGGCTGATTTCAAAAGCTGGAGGTAAAAACATCAAATGTCACACAATATGGCAAAAATATATCCAAATCTACGAAATTCTTTGTTTCTTTAGCATAATTTCTCTGGAATGCTTTTTAACTTTCAAAGAATCCTATAAATTCCTCTCTGCTTATTTTATAGGAATGTTAGAAATCAATCAGAATTAAAATCGAGCTATTTTGTTTAACAGGAAAAAAAAGGGGAAAAGCACATACAAAACACTTCTATTTTTTTTAAATGCATGTGTTATTCCATGATTTCTGTGTGCAAGTCAAACCTTGTTTATTGGTTTGTGTTGTAACATAATTTCTCGTTAAATGAACCCTTGGAAGCAGAAGTGTGGCGAGAGAAATTCGACACTCCCAAGGTTTGTAAAAGAGGAGAGGGTTGCTGCTTAAATAGTGGGAATGTGCTGCTGGAGCTGCAGGAATGGGGGAGCGACCCCACTTCATCACTAATTTTACTTTCCAAGTGACTGGAAAATTCTCCAAAGCTTCCCTTTTAAACAACACAAAAGACAAGTTCAGAGACCTGGTACCTCTGACAGTTGTGAAAGACAGGAAAAAAAATGAATGACATTCTCCAGAGGATATTTTTCTGTCACTTAAGCAGTTTACATATTTCTCTATTTTTACCGTATTTTTCTTCTTCTGATCACCAGGGATCGTATGTGAGTTTAGGGTCATTAGGGCTCTGTCTAGTGCCAGACAGATTCTGCTGCAGTCAGATTTTTATGATGACAGCATGAAATTTTTGGAATGCACTGGTGAGTTGTGGGACTATTGTTAGACTGTCATTAAAAAGAAAAAAAAATATATCTTTGCTTTCTTGTACTACGAGCAAGCCTTTGGCTTTAAATTTTGCAAAATACAGATGATTTCTTAGAAGAGATTAAAAAAGTAGCAAGTAAGTTGAATAATTAACATTCGAAAATATATTGAACTGATTATCCCATCCAGAGTGAGAGAATACAATTTTTTTTTCAGCGTTAAGCAAACAATAGTCGGGAAAACACAAAATAAACAAAAAAAGCCCGTGAAGAATTTGACATTTTTATTTAATTATTTCTTTCCTTCTGTCTCCCTTCCCCTTTCTTTTCAGTGTTTCAATCTGTTCTCACCATCCTTGGGGAACACTGCTTGAACCTGCATTTGTGAGTTATAAGCTCTCTGTACTGTACATAGCAGTTGTTAAGGATCAACTGATTAACCATTTTATAGAAGATTTAGAGGACTCATTCCAGTTTTTACAACTCCATGTGGTTTTTAAATATTGTAATGTTTTCGACCAATATGTTTTCTGTCTCCCAGCTGTAAAACAATACCTATTGGCTTGGGGGGAGGGAATTTATTTTTATACAGTTTTGGTGTAATACAGTTCTTTTGCACGCTGCTAACAGCATCTTCTGGGAAAGAGTAAAAAAAGCCTCAAGATGAAATATTGTTCTCCTCATTCCTTGCTCATTCACTTGGGCCACTGAAATATTATGGCCCAAATATTTGTTATCACAGTGAGCAACCTAGGAAGGGACATATGATGGGATTCACAAATTCACCTGTTTTTTTGGCTTAGCAAACCCTTTAAATTATTTCATGTATTTAATATCCTCTGTATTTTTTGATTTAGAAATAGAGGGTTCACATAAAACATGTCAAGCTCAAAAGATTTGTCTTTGTGGGTGCTTAAAACTGTTTTGTTGGACGTGTGGGTTTGTATCAAGATTCTAAGGACAAGGCATGGTTGAAATTCGTGCCCCTCTGCAGCTTTTAGTAACAGTATTTTCTCTTGGGGTTTTCTCTTTTCTCAAAAAGTTGCAGAACAAAAGGGGTACAGTGACCTAAACAAGGTGGTGAGTAAATTTAACACCAATGTCTTGTCTTGGGGTGATGCTCTGGGCACCTCAGCCTTTGTTTTTAATGGCCCTAAAAGAAAAGTCCTTCCTTCAGGAAGTTCAGATGTGTTTTCCTGTGCATCTAAATTTCTAAGGGTCAGCTTTGAGTCGCAAATTTTAGATCTTTACTCCTTCAGCTGACGCCAGAGCAAATATTAAAGCCTTTATCCCATCATGCTCCTACCAGGGCTTCAGCTGAACAAAGAATTTCCAGAATTGCCTGTTTATCACCACCACCGTCACTGATAATGCTGTAATATTGTGATCATATTATCACAATACAGCAGCTAATACAATAAGAACATAATGATTGTAATTACAATTTTAGCTAATGTTATTTAACGTAATATAACAATGCTCTAACAAGTATAATAACAAAAATAATACTTAAGGTCCTGAGCAGGAACAAACACGCTCTTTGGGCTAATGTGCAACGTACACTTAACTGTTGATTTCACAATAAAATCTAAATACTATCAAATAGCACCAATTTGCCTCACAGGAACTAAGCAGGCAGGACAAATTTAAATTGGTTTATCCTGCACTGTTTGTGAGTTAAGCTAAATTCACATTTACCACGGAGCAGGGATGTGGGCACGCACTGCAGAGCCATCAGCGCCCAGTTAACCCACACTGGAGCTCGGAATTAGGAGGGTGCTTCCACATGGCCTGAAAGACCCTTCTCAGTTCACACTGGAGCGTCTTCATTTCACTAAAAACACAAATAAAATTAAGACACAGTCAAAGACATGGTCACTAATTAAGACATGGTCAAACGAACGCTCAGGTCTGGGGTTCTCCGAGATCCCACCCCTCTGAGTGGATATTGCTGGGAGTTCTGAGCCACCAGCTGAATTCACCTCCTTCTCTGCTCCTGAGAAGAGAATCCCCAAAGGAACATCCCAAAACTGGGACATGCAGTCAGGATGCAGGAGAGCCACGTTCGGATCCAAACCTGAACCACAGGTCTTCTGCAGTTTTTAGTGTCATTCTCTTTGCCTCACACGCTCCATCTGGTACCTGGAAACTCTTCCAGATGAAACTTCTTTAAAACTGGCATTAAGTAATAATTTAACTCCTGCCTAAAAGCCTTTGCACAAAAAAGATCCAGCAAACTCTTCATTATCTTCCTGGGAAGACAATGGGAATTTTACAGTTATTGAATTTTTATGAGAAGAGCTTGGATATGAAATGTGCTGGCACTTGGGCTTCCACGCCTCTCATCCAGAGATTTTCCTTTCTCCTCTATGTTAAATAATGACATTCTCTTCCTAATATCGTATTTCTCCAAGGGGAGCTGGGAGGTTTCCTGCAGGTACCAATCCAGGTGGTAGCACAGAGGAAAAAAGAATATTAAATCATACAGAGCTGCAAATGAAAAGGGCAAGAGCATCTAAATACAATAGTTTATTAATACCTGTGAATTTTATAGGGTCTGTGTAAAACCTTTCCTGCCAGGATCTCTTCATTCTTCCTGTGATACTCTGCAGCCTCATACTCCCACTGAACTTCTCCCAGCACCCACCATCCTAAATTTCCCATTACATAAACACAGATTGCACAATCAATGTATTCTTAATTTTTTAGTTAAAATTGCAATGATATTTTTCAGAGAACAGCACCAAAATCTGCTTTCCTGTGAAAATTTCTTTCTTATGCTATATTCTTTTTGCAACAAATTTCTTTTGCCTATAATATCCCAAAGAGTTTATGGCACACCAATTTTGACTGATGTGCTGTTCCTAACGTTGTTACACTGATAGGATTTCCACAACATTTTAATTATTTGGTTGCTGCAGGTTTAAAAAAGTTAACACAGGACTCTTAACTGCAAGAAGAACATGAAAACCTCAACTCTGATTTTATTCACAGTTTTCCATTACTTTATCTGGAAATTTTGGTCCAATCCATCTCCTGCCTTACCTTTTAGCTGTTTCACATGGATCCCATCTCTTTTTATTGGACTCTTGATGCCCACTGATGTTTTATGCATAATGATGCTCAAGTTTAATTGAGCTGTAAGCTTCAGTTTAATTATGAGCCTTCATGATACCTTCAGCACTTTTTCTTCTCTGATTACTGTAACTGGTTCTCTGCAACCCCTTTAAAATCCTTAATCTATTAAACCACTTGTAGACAAGTCATTTTTAGGAGAAAGTCTAATTACTCTATTGCAATTATCTTAATGCATCCTCAGTATTTAGAGAAAAAAAAATAAATAACCTGAGTGAAATGCACTTTGTGGACTATTCCAAACATTCCCATTTAATGATCTGAGTCACGCTGCATCTCTCTCGTGCTTCAAATGAATTTGTGTGGAGAAAGTGACACTCCAAGTCCTCATTCTCTTTGGTTAAATTTCTGATCATTAAAATTTCCCACAGATTTTAAAGATGTGACCATCAGACTCAGTGGGCAATTTTGCTTCTATCAGTGCATGAAATTCTCATCCTTTCAGTTTCAGTGTCAAAAAAAACAGAGGTAAAAATTTTTTAAAAAATTCATTTACATGTGCCTTAAATGTATTTTCAAAAGCCCGACCATGAACTTTTCAATAGGTCAGCTTTGCCAAAAATCTGATGGGTTTTATGGAAGTAAAATGATGGAAATTAAAATTATGTTTGAAAAAGGTCATATTAGTTCTCATATTTACAGCTTTTGTAAAACTAGATTATCTCAAAATAATGACATTTGATCCAGTCAGTTTTTTCAAGTATAAATTTTTCTATACTTATAATTTTATTTATTACAGGCACAGCCCCTTTCTACTCACTATTTTTAATTAGTACTCATACAAAATATGTTTTCTCACAGTCTTGAGCAGGATCCTCTGTGGTTTTTGTGTATCATACACTGTAAATGCTAATTTCTAAGAAGTGTTTATACTTTTTAAGGAAATACTTAGTCAGTTTTGAATTATCTATAAAAAATTAACATTTTACAATAAACTTCTTATCCAAAAAAAAAAAAAAAAGAAGAAAAGAAAAATAAAGTAAATAGAAAGCACTATGATCTAAGTCCTTTTGGGTTCAAATCCTATGGACTTTTCCTGACCCTGAGATTCCTGCTTAGCTGAAATACTTTAAAATGCTATGTGAGAATTTGAAAATTAGTCTCCAAAGTAGCCAACACATAATATTCAAAAACCCAAAGAAGAACTTGGAATTTTTTGGTAATTATTTTATATATCCTTTTTAAAATTTTGTACATTTTACAGCTGTAAATTAAACTATATATTAACTACAAGTATAAATATATTAACTATATAACTAGTAATTAAAACGTCAAACAAAAAGGAATTCATACTAAAACAAAACACAGCAGCCTAACAAATGTGTGTGAGAGAGGAGGGAGCTGTACATTGTTTTTGTTCAGTCAGAGCTGAAAACCAAATAAAATCTAAGCTCTCTATATTTCAGTGCCTTAATATTGTTTGTGTTAATAATGCTCTGTGATTTACATTGGCATATGCACTGTGAGCGTGGAAAAATAAAAATAAATTCATTTTAGAAATTAGGAGGGCAAGGTTCAGCATTAATGCTGACTTGTCTCTCTCCAACTCCAGTTTCCTCACTTCTCCTGGTACAAGCACAGCCTTGATGTTACACAAGCTGCATGCCTGGAACAGGACTTTATTTAGGATATTCCTTCCCTTTTCAGGATTCGCCACTTGTTCCCTAATTTATACACTTGTTTTCTGCAAGAGGGATCTTGATGGGTTTTTTTCCTCATTTCTTCACTAGATGACCATATAATTATCTGCCTGTTTGGTTAAATTCCTGAATTTGGGATCAAATAAATTCCTTGCATATAAATGAGCATATCGAGTACAAGGAACATATCAATTCCAAATCAGTGATTTGTCTTCTTGCATTACAGGCTGCTTTCTCCAAAGGCATCACTTTACATTATGCACTTCACCAAGTGCGAGACTGAGCTCGTAGTTCTGGGGACTGCTGAAATTTCCTGCTCCCCCTCTCCAAACACAGGATCTGCTGAAACAATCCTTATGGAAGACAACTGCACTTGCCTAAGGAAATGCAGAATACAGAAGTTTACAGCTTATCAGCAAGTCCTGGTTATGGTTTGTACTTTTTTGTAAAAAAAAAAAAAAAAAAAGGGCTGAGAGATTTCCTTGTCTCTTTCTGCTTCTGTTTTCTTTTTAATTTTCCCTTTTTTTGTTTTTCTTTTTCATTTTTTCTCCATTTTCTTTGTCGTTTAAGCTTTCTGCAACTTCAACATTGTCACTCAAACTACTGGCCAAATGTCTCCAGGGACTATTCATATGTTCATAAGAAATATATTTTAAACCTATAAAACTCTTCCTGACCAGCAATCTCATTTTACATTGGGGAAAGAGAGAGAGATAAATTCCCATTTACAAAATAAATGCCCCACATTTTTCTCTATTCCTTCAAAGCAGGTTTTCCATAATACATTTAGAGTGTTGGTGTTGTAACATAATTTTTTAGGCAGGAGTTTCCTTCCAGGTCCATAACACAGACCACTAAATCTTGTGGTGGGGCGACGCCGAGCGGGCCCAGACCGCGAGCGGAGCGAACAACGCCAGGCTGACAATTCTCAAAAGCAGGAGTGCTTTTCTGCCAAAAACACACTCGCAGCTGCCTCCTCATTTCCTGGGGAAGTCAAGGTGTTCCCCTGGACCTCCTTTCCAGCGCTGTGATTATGCAAGGCTCTGTAATATACATGCAGATCAACTCAGCCTCGTTAGCATCACCCCGGCCTCGTTCCTGCGGGCTGGTGCCAGCCTCATCTGCGAGGGTCGGCAGCTCTGGGCGGCTGCATGTGCCAGCAGCCACAGCTGCTCTCACTCTGCTCGTCCCCCTGCAGCAGGGCACTCCTTCTCCAGGGCTGGTGCTGCTCTCCAAGTGCCCATGTCCGCTCCTTCCCAATCCCAGTCCCGCGAGTTCAGCGGGACGTCAGCCGTCAGCTTTCCCGCTACGCACTTCTTGTTCCTTCCCCAAGTGTTTGCCTCACTGGTATCACTCTACTGCTGATTAATAAGCTCCCCCCACCTTCAATTTCCACCTTTATCTCTTTGCCCATACTCCAGAATCCACCCTGGAGTAGCCAATGGAACCTGCACTCTGCAGCCATCCTGGTTTTTGGTACTTCGAGCACCAGCTCAGGCACACAAAGAGCTGCAGTCTGAATATTGCAACTTCCAGCGCACAAGAAAAGCAGTATTCAGGCACTGAGATGATATCAGAGCTCAAATTAAACACTTTTATGCTGCCAAAGCCTTCTCTCAGCTTTTTGTCTGGCCCAGGTCTCACCTTGCTGCACAGGTAGTCACATCCATCATTATTCCATCTTCAGAAGCACCAGGCAGCAACTTGCATCCTCTTCTGTCCCTCTATTCACCACTTTGAGCTCAGAAACCTGGGAAAGGTTTAAAAAGATGCTTGCGAATTTTTTTCTCTCAAAAATTGACTTACTAAACTAAACCCTTCTCAGTTATCTCCTGCAAAGGTTAAACGGTGCCTCAACCAGAAGGAAAATTGAAAGTTCAGTCACTATTAGAGAAATGCTGCGAACATTGGTAAATAGAAATACACTCAAATCCAGAGCAGAAACACAACACAGTTCTCTTATAATTAAACCCATGAACAATTCATAAGCATCACCTTCACTTCAGGACTTTAAATCACATTTAACACTATTTTTCCAAAAGGTTATGCTTTAGTTCAGCAGAAGGTGGTGCATGGTGTAGAAACGGCTGAGACCTACAACTTGATGCTACAGAAAATCAGCCCGAAGTTTTGAAAAATTAATTGTGCTATTACAGATATCATATTCTCTGCATATGAAAATATCTTACTCCTCAAAGCTGTATTACTTCACACCACCAGTGTGAGGGGTGCTTGATACAACTGGAATGTGATATTCTTATATCTCCAGTAATGTTTTGCCAAAAATACACAGTTTGGCTCAGAACATTAACCTGAATGAGTGATTTCAACTATCAGTTGATCATAATTTTGATGGAATATGAGTCATTTATCTAAAACCTGTAGGATAAAAAGATCAATAACTGTTTCTTCGCATGTTTAGCTGTCTGAAAATTGATCCAACATTTACCAGAAACTGTTTTCCTACTGGACAGTGCCTGAATCTGGTGACACTGGGTCAAACCATCACAGAGCAGAACAGAATTCAACCTGTGAATATTTCAGCTAGGCTTGGCCATTATACTTCTTTCCCAGCTGCAAGTGTTTTGCACACCCACAAATTAGGGCATGATCACAACCCCATTTCTCTACCTCCAGCTATAGAATACCCTCAACGTGATTCATCCTCACTGAGCCCCAGAGTAGCTCCTCTGTGGGTGTTTCTCATGGCTTGTGTGAAGCCCAGATTTTTAAATTTGAAAGGTGCAAATTTTGTATCCGATCAAAGTACAATTAAAAAAATCTTTCTCTGCTTCGTTATAAAAACTGTGAAAACTGGTAATTAGGCAAAACCCAAACCATTTGTATATTCAGGGGCAGTAGGGACTATCACCACACCCTTTCTAACACAAAAAAAAAATTGTGTAGCCAAAAGCATTTTATTCAAGACTGGGTTTTCCTGAGCAATATACACTTCATAATTTCCCAGGAAAATATTTACTTAAAAACTCACAGGGAAAATATATTTCATGGGGAAAAAGCTGCTGAATTTAAGCAGCATGGCAAAACACCATGTTTTGACTGGCATTCTACAGTTATTTTTTCATAACTTTTAATAATGTGTTTCACTTCTGGTTCATTCAATAAACAGCTCAATCACTTGATACTGAAATCACTCTCGAAATTTATTTCCTTCTATCAGGCATACGAAGCAGTTTGTTATTTATAGGATGAATGTTATTATTGTAGGGTTTTCCATGGATGTTGACTGCCCACTACTGACTGATTGCCTGACCTTGGGAAAAACAAGATTACTGTGGCTTATTTTAAGAGAGTTTACCAAGAAACTAATAGACTTTATAGAGAAAAAGTGAGAAAACAAATCTAAATTAGTGGATATCACTTGAGAACTCATTTCAGCCTATTTGATGGGATTTGAGGGGGCTTGATTTGCTTTGGTGTTTTTTAGAAGGGGTCAGAAGTATTTAAAAAAGACTAAATTTGATTATTTCTTCCTGCCCATGTCTATGAATGCCCCCTGAGAAAGGATCCCTGGGGATCAGTGTCCGACCTGCAGCCCAGGATCTCTCAGCACTCCTGAATTCTCTCGGTCCAAGCCAATGACAGACACTTCTCCTGCTGCCTCACTGCCCAGGAGATGCTGGTCAGGATCTCCTCGGTGTAAATCTTCCGCCTCAGCAGGAAAAATTCCCTTTCAGAGATCCTTCACTGGAGGATGCCCCCAGCTGTTATCAGGAGCTTTCCCTGGAATAGCTCACATCATGTGAGCCTCAAACCCTCATTTCAGCTCCAGGAGCCAGAGGCAAAAGCAAGGCAGAAGTTTGGTTTGCTTTTTTCAAGGGAAAATCAGGACGTGTCTCTGACATTGAGATACTTCCCTGACATTCCAGAGAAATCCAGAAACTGTCATGTTTCCACTTGGAGTAAGAGCTCTGTCTTTGCATAACTCCTCTTGGATTGGAGGGGTTATTTCAGATCCCGAATTTTATTTTTAGGACCTGTAAAGTTACATATGTCATAAGCTATAATCACTCTGAGTGTACTTACAGTAAATTCATGCCAAAGAATGGATGCAATAAGGGCAGCCGATCCCACAGAACCCAGGGAAAGGAGAAAGAAATTACAAGAAAATTAAACAACAAAGCTGTTAGAGAGAGAAAAATAAATTACAAAAGCCTTGTAGAATTATATTATCTTTCCTTCTGGAAATATCTCTGCTCGTGTCTAATCTTTTTCATAACAGTTTTGTATTGGTAGATCTCAATCATTTGTTAACACCCTGGTGAAATCAAATCCTTTTTTCCCCTCTGTTGTTCTGTGCTGAGAAATTCCAGTTCCTAGGAAATTTCTTCCTCTAGCAGCTGAATTTCAACAGTGCTAAATTTAATCTCATATAAACCCTTTCAGCGTGGTCTGCTTCTTCCAGCATTTCTCAAATTTGAGCCGGTGATGTTTCCAAACTTTGCGTGTATAAAAATTGATGGTTTTGTTTTTGGAAAGATCGTTCATGAAAATATTGCATAAAAGAACCTTTAAGTCTGATCTTTGATAATCTCCAGTTTTCTTCCAGCCCATCTGCCCTCCTTTTATTGCACTCCAACTCATATTTGCTACAGCTGCTCCTATAGCTATACCATAAGTCTCCCAATTTTTCTACCAATTTCCAAATGGTTACACCTCAAATTATTCAAGCTGTAAATATTAGATTTCACCTTAGAAGTTTCAGTTCCTGAAAAACACAATTGTTAGACCACCAAGTCCAGATTAGAGGTTTTATATACAGCAAATAAACTAAAGAGATACAAGCAAATGTAGGAATCTTTACCCAACTAACATCAGAGTTAATGCAATAGGAGTTTTTTAAGAGGTTACTCAATTCCCAGAGGAAAAGATTGAAATTTCTTCGGGCCAAGCTCCAAAATGTACAGAACCACAGTGAACTTTGTATTAGAAACACTTCACATGTCAACTGTACAACTCTTTTGCAGTCTGAGTGATGCAGTTTTTATTTAGGAAATGTAAAAACATTCCTGATCTCCAAAGCTGAGCCACATTTTATTCTCATCCATAGATAGACACTGTTGGAAGGTGTCATTAAAAATTCTTAAAACCACTGCAGTTCATCACTGGACTCTACAGCACCAGTTTATTCCGGAATTCTAAAGATAGACATAAATCTATCATATACTATGATTTTTTAATTATTATTTTAATTCTGTTCTACAAATCACTATTATAGAAGCAGACTATGACTAATGACATTGCAACAGCAGAGGGAGAATTCCAGGTAAAGATCTGGAATATTTCCCTTTTCACTGAGAAAAGGATGAAGCCTCTTTCCATCAGTGCCATTGCAGTTTCAAGTGTTTACAACACATTGACTCATAAAATAAACTTTTGGTATTAGAGAGAAGGTAATTTTTTACAAAATGAAAAAACTGATATTTTCTGCTTTGGAAAATGACAGTTACTGACACTGATGGAAATCTTCCAATCTTTTCTCATGCAAACAGGAAAAGCATCCCGGAGAAAAAAAAAATTATTCCCATTTGGGCAAGTTTGTCTTGTTAGTTCCAATTGCAGAGAGAAGCACGATGCCTAATCTTTGGCTGTGCATGAGCATCATAAACTGCCTGAGGGACTGGCAGGAAGGGACAGAAAAAACAACAGCTACAGCCATTTTCACATCAGAACACAGCTGGAAGGAGAGATAATAATGATACCCTCCTTATGCATAACATTCCTGTGTTTGGAGCACTCGGGAAAGATTTTATTCTTCTCTGGAGAGTGACTGCCCACAAATCAAGCTGCAGATTATGCTGAGAAGGGGTTGTCTGCTCTTCCAAATTGGACATCTCACTCTCGCAGGTGAACAGCATGGAAAAAGAAAAATGAAACACAGAACAAGAAGAAATCAAGATTTGGGTCCTAACAGTGAGGGAACCAAATGTGAGGGGTGTAAAGGGACCTTTTCTGTACTAATCTGATATTAATGATTTCTCTCTAATGACTGAGCAGTGAATTGGCTGAATCCTGCTCTGGAATCACATCTTCATTGCTCTGACACAGGACACATCCAGTATCCCAAACCCAACAGGCTCATGTTTGTCTGTTTGCCTTGCAGGACGTCAAAAGTCTTTATCAACAACATAGAGCTGTTCCATTCCTTATTCAAATCAAATTTTCATGAAAAGCACACCCAATCTGTCAATGCCAGCAGTTAGTTTTTCAAATTGAAACCAAGAAATTTCAAGGTAAAACTATAAAAATATTGTAGCTCTCACCCGGGCAGCTTCTGTGAACCTCGGCAGAAAGTGCTGAATCCGTACCCAGAGCACTGCACTTCAGGAAACACTTTGGGATTGCAGAGGCAGGAAAGCCAGAAATTGTATTTATCCCAGATGAATCCTCTCCAGTGGTCCACTGAGTCCAGGAGCTCCAGTCCCACCGTATTGCACCACATTTTCATAGCCCAGGGTAGGAGAAAGGGAGCTCACACCCACTCAGGGATGGTGTTAGATTTCTGGAAATACAAGTTTACCCCAAAGTTCTTGCAGGTGAAGTGACCTCGTTGAACAGCACTTAAAAGAAATACTGAGGCCCTCATAAAACTGCACTTTCTAGGCAGGAAGGAAACTCCCTTAGTCACTAATTACACTAATTACACACCAAAAGGAACTGGTCTCATTTCAAGACCCCCAGTGGATATTCTTGTGGTACTTTTTGGTTTTTTTCCCAACAAATACAACATTCTTCATTAATCATTTGGATGCATCAGGCATGCACACCAAGATGACTCTGTCAACACAAAAATAAACCATTTATGCCCATGCACAGAACTCCCTGGATTTCCTCAGTTCGTTATTTAATTGTTGGTTGTGTTTCCTCTCATGCAACTGTTGTTGGTTTTCAGAGCAAAGCCGGGTGCTGCACTTTGCACTGAGTAAACACAAGCCTATCTGCTGGTTCAAAATGCTGGAGATTTATTGAAAAATAAATAAATAAATTTAAAACCCCACCAAGTTTAACTTCATTTTTTTTAATAAAACCCAGTTTCTTCTGATCTTCATATGATAATAAACTTTCCTAATATTTTCCATTGAAGATTAATACACTTCTCTAGAAAGTTATATCTAATTTATGTGACTTTAAGGGTCATGCTTTAATAACAATGATGAAACACGATTATTACTTCCTAATGCTGAAATTACAGTTTTTACATTGTAAATTTTTCCTGCTATGCGCCCTGTGGCACTAACATTTTTATCACTCCATGTGTTTCTAGTTTTAAAACCTTTACCCCTGCTGTTTGAAAAATATTTCTCATTTTCGTCCCCTATGGAGTACAGAAATCCCTAAAGGCAAACCATTAGTGATCTTTCTGCCTTTTCCCAAACACTTATTATGATCACCAGTGTTGCTTCCACTGCCTCATTGGCTTTTGGTAAAGTATGCAAATGAGATGTTCAAAATACACACTTTTTGCAACTGTGCAAGTTCATACTGATTTATAAAATGGGAAGGCTATTAAAGTGACTGAAAATGTCAGCAAGATTTATGCATGGGTGACAAATTGTATTGGAAATGCTCATTTTTAACGTGCTGGCCTGTGTTCCTTCTCTTTTTTAAAAAGTATTGGATGTGATACACTTGCTTTAAGGCCATTTGCCCCTCCCATCTCCCCATTTGTTTTAAATAGACTCTGACAGTGGCTTTTTGACCAGGAAAATCAACAAAACTCTTCACATTGATTGTTTTGATCATGGAAAGCAGAAACTGTTTGTCTTCTTGTTGTGTTTATCCAGGAAACTCTTTAAGAAAATGCTTTCACCTTTCCTTTGGGGTGAAACACTCACGGCCCAGACAGCTCCTTCCAGGAAAAAATACCATATCCAAATACCATAAAGACCATTTAAAAAAATCGACACGTGCCATCTACTAATAGAACAGCTGCTAAATTCGCCAAACATGGATAAGGCAGACATGGAGTTATAAGGAAACCAGCAAAGAACTCCTGTGCTATAATTTTATGATAAAAAAATATGTTATAAATCAATGAAAACACTACAACGCATTTCACAACAGCAAGGAAATGATGGAGGAATTTATGAGGGTTGCATTCAATTTCGGCACTGAAGGCAAAAGGGATCTTGTCACTGATGTTAAAGAGAAAAGGTTTAGGCCCATAATCACACATCATATTATCAAATATGTACAGCCACAATTGGCGTAAAGAAAGAAAATCAACAAACTATTGAATGTCTCGAAACACTCATACATAATCTCAGAGGTATAGCGAGAAATACTGCTCTGATACCAACATATTTATAACTTCTGTCAACTTGAACAATATTATGTGAGGGTTTAAACACTTTAAAGCATAGCGTGTGCTAACAACACCAATATTAAGGGAGGGAAGCTGTGCTTTTGTGATTATTTTCTTCTGTTGCTGTGCACTCGGTTTGGTGCAAATCCCACTCCTGTGAAAGCTTAAACCAGGGCTTGGGTTTATGCAGAAATCCCAGTGTGCAGGGTTTGAGCCACCCAAGCCCGTGCTCAAGGTATTTAAGAGCCTCCTGACAACAGACACCAGCGTTTCAACAGCATTTAGGGGCACATAAATGCAAACAGAGCTTTTAATGACCTGTTCCTCACTTGCTTTTGTTTTTAAAGCTGTACAGGAGTGAACAATCCCCGAGAGTTCAGTGCTGTGATCATTTGGGTACCCACAGCAACTACAGATGCAGTCTCCTTCTTCCCAAACTCAAAATGCTTTAAAAGTTATTATACAATCCTTTGTATTGAAAAATTCAATACTGAGAACTTAATTCTACTTTTTATATTCAGATCAGTCAGTACCAGTACCATTATTGCTCTGATTTTCCTAATTAGTTCATTAAGTTGCATAATAATTGGTTTACTGCCACCCACTTTTTATGATGCTAGAACTGTGAAAATAAAATTGATTTAGGGCCTTATTCTGATCTATTACGCTTATTCACTCCCATATCCTGGTGCTTGCTGCAGGTTTTTTTCCCCTTCATCTCTCAAAGTCTGCATATTTTTTCCTGGTTTCACTTAAAATGCAGCCCATATTCCAGTTTTATATAGGTGGGTTTCAGATGTGCATTTGACAAGTATAAACAAATAACCAAAGCATTGCCAATGGAAAACATCTGTCTCTCACCTTAGGAGGTCAAGATAAAACTCAGTGTGTGACATGCAACGTATGAATTTGAATTTATTTCCATTGTGCTAATGGCATATATCAATGCCTTGACAGAAGTAGCTGGCATATTATATTAATGGGGCTCTGTCCTAAAAGTGACACTGGAATACCCAGACAAAAGCACGATATGGATGAGAAGAGAGCAACTCTTTGTTGTTACCTTGAGTAGCGGCGCAGAGTGCGAAACCCACTCCTCCTGCTACGTAACTAAGGAGTTGTAAAAATGCCCATTCAATGCAGATGCCTGGTGCAACAGGAGAGAGAGAGAATTCAGGCTCGGATCTGGGACAAAATTGACATGCTCCAAGATTTCACCAGCACCAGATTTAGATGGATGACTGGAAGAACATTTGTTTCCTCCTGGTACGTAATAAAGCCACGGCGTCCTTGTCCTGGGTGGTCACAGAGCAGCCACACTACACCAAAGGATACAGGAAACGTGCTCAGATAAAACTTACAATTAGTTGTGGATGTCAGTATTGGAATGGAATAGAAGAGGAAAAGCAGGACTCAACAGGTGAAATAAATTGTTCTTCCATCTTCTTTCCCAAAAATAGAAATGGAACAAGGAATGCTTCTTCTCTTCATCTATAGAATCCCAGAATGGTTTGGGTTGGAAACCTTAAAACTCATCTCATCCCACTCCCTGCCATGGCCAGGGACACCTTCCACTATCCCAGGCTGCTCCAAACCCCATCCAACCCGGCCTTGGACACTGCCAGGGATCCAAGGACAGCCACAGCTTCTCTGCACACCCTGTGCCAGGGTCTGCCCACCCTCACAGCAAAAAATCTACTGAGTGGAAAATGCGCAGCAGAAGCAAAAAAAAAAAAAAANACAGCAGAAGAAAAAAAAAAAAAAAAAAAGGAAATAAGAAAGAAAAAATGTATGTATTTTCTTATGACTTGAGGTACCTGCAGGTTGGATTCTGCACACTCCCAACATCAAAGTTTCCAAAAAACCTCCTCCCACCTCCTCCTGTGTTAAAAACGAGAGAGTTCCACACCTTGCAGCTCCCCATGGCCCAATCCATCAGTCCAGCCCCAAGCTGTAGTGGCAGGATGAATAAAGCACAATTGGAAAACAGCTACCACAGGTTTTCATGAGTTTTTGCTGCTCTTGGCCTGCTTTTTTATTTTTGGCTGTCGACTTCGCAGCTTTTGGAAATGGAATTATCCATCCACTACGTGAATCTGATTTTCCCCTCCAACAGCAGTAAGGAGCTGACCTCTGTGCATGTGTTTCAAAAGTTAAAAGTTTATTGAGATTGCAAACAGTTTAAATGTTATTGGGGATGCAATATGGTGCATTATACTCTCGTGCTGACCAGATGGCTGCCTTAAACCAACGCCATCCGTTGTGCCACCACCGCTTCCAGATGAAGCGACACTGCTTTGGAGGTGGCTGAGCCCTCCCGGTCCTCCCTGCCAGAAATGGCATTTTCCTCCCAGGTCCCAATACACAATCACTGCATTAATTGCTCTGGAGCATCGAGTCCCAAAACTTTTCTGCCAATCAACTGCTGTCCACCCACTCTCAAAATTTCTCTCAGGCAACAAAACACTCATTTCACCAGGAATTTGGTTAAAAGCACTTGTGAAGACGCAGTTGGCTCACTCTGACAGGAACAAGTTCTTAAAGTATCTCAACGAGGGTGACTTTAGACTATATTCTGAGAATATTTAATGGCTTTTAATTGAAAGATCTTTAGATTATTAGGAAGAAATCCTTCCCTGTGAGGGTGGTGAGGCGCTGGCACAGGGTGCCCAAAGAAGCTGTGGCTGCCCCTGGATCCCTGGAAGTGTCCAAGGCCAGGTTGGAGGGGCTTGGAACAATCTGGGATAGTGAAAGGTGCCATTGCCCATGGCAGGGGGTGGAAGGGGATGAGCTTTAAGGTCCCTTCCAACCCAAAGTTTTCTGGGATTCTATGAACCACTATCAATTCCACTTTATACACTTGAGACAAACCTGAAGCACAATTTTTAAGAGAAAGACATTCATCTACTGGCACCGTGCTGCAGAACAAGTCCTGGAACTTCTCTCTATGCTGAGGGATATTCATCTCACTATACAGATATTTCTGTTTTCCAGAAAAAGAAATGGAAGCAAGGACCAAGCAATATTCCCCTTCCATTACTTCCAGTTCTCCCAGAATATGATCTCATTTGATGAACGTTTTGTCTCGATGTAAATATTTTCAAACACTGCAATAAAAAATTCATTATGAAAGTGATTGAGATGTTTCGGGTAGTTTTGCTAAAAAGAGATGATTTGCACATTTTTTTGCAACTGTACACTTGAAGGGAACTGATGTGAAGTTAGTGCTATAATAAAAATGTAAATAAAATTCATTATAGTTCATAGATTTCCTGATTTCATCTTTATTGACTCAATATTACTGAAATACGTAAAAATAAATATAAAAATTATTTTGAGAGTACATCAGAACACCTTATTTTATCATCATAAAATAATAATGGAAAATCCCTTCAGGAAAAAAAAAAAAAGACATTTACAATACAATTCTTATGTTTTCCACAAGTTACATAAAATTAAACGTATATAATTAATGTTCCACTCTTTATGAGCAGCATTGCTTTGCTCTTGCTGCATAAAATGTCTCAATGCCAAGATATAAAATAGACCCATTGGAGCCAATTTCCCTGCAGGATCACAACATTTTTTATGGTTTCTTGTAACCATCTAAATCTCACCACTTGAACGGTGTTTGTCAATGAATCTTTTAGCTTAATTACAAGATGTCGTACGTGCTCCATGACCTGTGTTTGAGGTCAAGGAACATTTATATCTCACTGGAGCAAATGGAGCTGTTAGCACTGAAATGCAGCATTCCGTGTGTTCCGTGCTGGAGCTGACAGACGTCAGAGATCGTTTGGAATTCTCATTACATATTTTAATTTACTCCTGGGGTGTCATTCAGAGCTGATAAAGTGCGGCTCAGATGTAGGGATTGGGATTTTTTCAGTATTTCCTCATATCCATGGGATCACAGAAAAATTTGGGAGGACCCTGCCATGACCTGTTGCCCAAGCAGGGGCAGCTCTAGGTTCCAATCCTGTTGCTGAGCACTCGATCCACTCAGGCCCTGCAAACCTCCAGGGATGGAAATGACATCTCGGGAAAAACTCCTGCCCTGCTTGATACCCTCATGGGAAAAAGTTCTTCCTCATGTGCAATGTGGAACTCTATGGATATGAAAAAGGCCTCAGCAGGGAATTTCTTTAGCCTTTGCAGCATTTTGTGAAAGCTCTGTCTTTCCCATGTAAAGAATTTAAAACAAGTTTACAGTTTTGTAAACTTCTACACCTTCCGTTGTTTTTCAAGGATTGTTATGGTTTTAACTAGAAAAACCTCTAGAAACAGATGGTTCAGAACTTGGCCAATCACCTCAAGGGGGGGATGGATGGCCAAGGGACCAATTACTTTATGCCATTCAACATGATTCTGCATACTAACATATAAAAGCTGTTCAATTTTCCATTAAAGGCCCTTCCTTACTTCGGATCATTTTTGGCACTTGGACTGTGTCGTTCTTTACTCGTTCAGGAGCTACAGCGACAGAACTCCACCTTTTCAAGTTGTGGAACTCCACCTTTCCAAGTTGTGCTGGTTGTCCCTCCTCTTCCTGCCTCACAGAAAGCCCTGAGCAAAGGGAGATGGTCACAGCCCTCACCCTCCTGGCCACATCCCTGCTCTGACCTCTCAGGATCATAAAGAAAAGGAATTGAATGGTTTAGGTTGAAAAGGACATCGAAAGTCATCTCTTCCCGTGGGCAGAGACACCTTCTACTATATCCCAGGTTGCTCCAAACCCTGTCCAACCTGGCCTTGGACACTTCCAGGGACCCAGGGGCAGCAACAGCTTCTCTGAGAACCCTGGCCAGGGCATCCCCACACCCATTATAAAAAACTGGGATGCAGCAAGTTCTGCAAACATATTGAGAGTTCCCCTCGTGGCCTCCTCAGGTCACTGATAAAGATGTTATCACAAATAAAGGCTCAGAGAACCCTGCAGGTTCTCTCACTTCTCACAGACGTCCTGGGGTTACAACTCAGCCCACCCATTAACTGCTGCCCTCTCTGAGCCTCCTCGTCCAACCAGGTCTGGGTAGGTTGGTTTGATTTTTTTCCAGCTCTAGTTAAAAGCACACCAATTCCTTCCTAGTCCATATTTGTTAAATACTGACCCACCCACTAAACTCTGATAGGATAACAGCTTACCAAATTTTAGGAAATTTCAGTGAGAAATTAAAACTTCAGCTCTTCTGTCTTCACAAATAGAATAAGAAGATTCTATTGCCTTGATAAATTGAAGTCTGACTAGGAACATTATAAACTCCAGTTCATGTGGGTTACATCATGTGGGAAAAGCATGATCATGTGAGCACCAACCAAGCACAGGTTTGGAAACTGGGGAATTGAATCCCAGTTCTATTTTTAACATTAATTTGTCATTGTGTGGTCAGTTGAGAAACTAATCTCTGACCAGGCTCTGAGGACACAATCATGCAATTATTTAGGTTGAAAAAGCCCTCCAAGACCATGGAGTCCAAGCTGTGCCCAATCCCCACCTTGTCCCCAGCCCAGAGCACTGAGAGCCACATTCCTTGGACACTTCCAGGGATGGGGACTCCAAACCTCCCTGGGCAGCCCCTGCCAATGCTTAACCTCTCACTCATTAACACAGACTGATTGAGAACAAAGTGACATTTCTAGGTAGCCTAGCCATGGTCACCGCCACTATCCATGGTCACATCACTGCTCCACAGCCTCTGCTTCCCTGGACATCACAAAACATGTCACCAAACAAAAGCCACCACTCTGGGATTGGCAGTGAAGAATCAGAATACCTATTTTCAGAAGAATTATTCCAAATAAGCTCCTAAAGTCAAGAACAACACCCTCCCCATTGCAAAAACCTCAGTACAGCTGTAACATTTCACTCAGCCCTGTAATCAGCTCTGGGTACAATTGAAAGAGTCTGACACCAAATCCAGGGATAAACATTTCGCTTTTCTACAATGCATAAACAGGCATCTTTCTCTGTGCATTCCTCACTGGATCTTCAAGCCTTTGCCAACTTGATTACACAATTCTTAACTAAATATTTGCCAATTGCAGCTGCGATACTAAGTGGTGCTGCTTGAAAATTCCTTCAGCAAAAAGAAGAAAAACATCATTACAGCACTTTTATTTTTAGTGGCTTTTCTTTTAATGAAAAAAAAATCCCTTTAAGTGTATTAGATAGAATGTTGTAATGAATAAGAACTTAAAATATATATATCCACCAATAATTTTGTATTTATTGCACTTAATTTAACAAATTATCGCACAAACCACATAGGCAGCAGTTTTGCTGTGAAATTATTATACTTAAATGAACTTTTGACAATGTATTAATTACAAGGACATGACCACATTTATTCTGCTGATCCGGTAATTACATGCATTAAAGAAATATTTATTCAGAAACCATGTAGTGTACTTCAAAACAGGCTTTTATTGCCAGGCTACATTTCCTGTATACAAACTGCCTTCTTGCCATTTATGAGCCCTTTTCAAACTTTTACAGAGGGCAGAAAGGGGGCCGGGAATGCTGAGCAAACTCTGGGCTGAAATTTTCTCTGCACGTTTCAAAGGACCAGGACTCTCCATCAGACAAAGACCTCAGGCTGGATGGAGAGGTTGGGGCAAATCTGTACAGATTTGTCCTGTCTGGGCTTTATTCTGCTGTTTTGGGGGGAAAAGAGAAGAAATAGATTCAAGAATTTGCATCCGAGTTGGCAAAAATTAATTTTTCCTTTCTAGATATGGAACTCATGGAACCCAGCACAGCTGTCATTGTGATCCTGAAAGTGCACAACATTTTCCTTGCTAGATATGAGGATATTCCTGATAATAAAGTGTTCTGCCATTATAACATTCCTGAGCACTCAGTATGCACAGGTGAAATGCAAAAGCCAAATCGACCCCTAGATCTTGTTTGCAGTTTGTGGTGCAGCCTTTGAGTTTCACTCAACATCAAAACCTGCGAATGGCTAAAATGAGAGCCAAAGACCAAACACCAAAGGTCTTATCTCCAAAACTGAATCTAATTTTCCTTCTTAACCAGTGCCCACAAGCACTCAAATTTTCAATTATTTTTTTACTAACTTTTAAGGCCATCCAGTTCTGTTGTATTTGACAGCCAGTGCAAAAATTTGAAATATTCTCACTCGCATCACAATTTTTCCATTAAGAAACAGAGAACATCTTTACAAAACAAGAACGTTTGTCTAAATAAAACCAACACATTTCTGTCCTTTTCTCTCAATGGATGTTTCCTAATGCCAGGAGACATTTATGGAGTCCTCTGGTAATGAGCTCGTCTTGACTGTGAGCAACAGCCAAAGGTTAGAGCCACCTGATAAAAAGCTCTGCATGTTGAAACAATCTAATTTTGCTCTGCAGTTGTTCTTAATTCTTATTATATAAGCCAGGATTGGTTTTACCATGCCATTGCTTTCATTTTCAATGAAAACTTATAATGCAAGGGAGGAAAGGGTAAAATTTGGAATTTTGAACAAACAGCCTTAATTTTCATAACCGCCCCAGCCAAAAGAAACAATAAAAGAAGGGATGTAACCCATTATAAGTGGTGTCCCACCACGAAAATACAAAGCAAAGCACTAAGGGAAACAGGCAGAGAGACCCAAATATTCTTAAACATGGGTTTAAGTTCATTCATGGTTTAAATCACTAAATTAATGCATAGGGACCTTTCCTACTCACATGAAAAGATTTACTCTTGCAAATTGCAAGTGTCCACAGAACGACTGGATGTGATAAGGTGGGGTTCCGGTCGCAGGTTGGACTCTACGACTTTGGAGGGCTTTCCCAGCCTCAATAATTTGTGATTCTCTGACTAGCTCATGCTACTTTTCCCTAGTTTTTGGATATTCAGAGGGGCTGTCATGCACCTGGAATGCCTGGTACCTATGGATGAGGTCAGCCCTTGTTCCTCATCACTTTGCAAGAACAACTGCCATGACTGACAAACCGGACAGAGTTTTTTTGTCTTAGGAGGAACCAACAAAGTCAAACAGGCCCATGTTTGTTTTAAGGCAAACAGCAGCCCCTCAGACAGGCAAACAAAGTCACGGTGTGATTTCAGACCTTTCCACTGCTATAACAAACAGCAATTTTGGGTACAGGATAACCACAGCAAGGTGGAAGCCGCTAAATGTTATGCAAATGCAGGGAATTAGAATTCTATCTCAGTGTCATTACATGTGTCTACTCAGATGCACATTTTCTGCTATGTTTAAGTTAAACAAAACACTAAATGACTGTGTAGTATGACATCTCATTAATATGTTTCTATTCACATCTGTGCCTTTAGTATTAAAAAAATAGGCTGTTCTAGTGATAAGAGATTAAGTCCTTTAATTAGAAACAAATGACAAATCACTGTTAACCCCATGTGATGCTTTCTAAAACTTCCATCAAATATTCCCCTTAAAACATTATTAAGCACAAGTTCAGCAGATCTACTTCCTAGAAAGTGCCATTTAACAAAACCCAGGCAGGATGTTAATACTGAGGCTGAATTACAGGTTGCCAGAGCATTTCCTGCAAGGGGATTGACAGGGGATCATTTTGTTATGGGGCCACCTCCAGCGTGTTGTGACAACCAGTCATTACACCTCTGAGCACAGCACTCAGCTGTAGGTTTCTACAGGATGCAAATAGCTCCAAATGGGTTCAATTTAGAGACAGCAGATAATGTATCACTCACTTCTTTAAGGTAGAAGCTTTTAATTTTCAAGGAAAAAGAAAGAGGAGTACATTTCAGTCTGTGGGAATAAAGATCCGCTTAACAAAGCCCGCCAGAAGAAAATAAATAAATAAATCGAGAGTAGCAATAGCTATTATAAAAATAAAAAGCTTAACTTGCTTTTCCCACTTGTCTTGGAGAGCCACAGGCTGTGTTAGCCCAGCATCCCTATTTACTTAGGATGCCACACAACTGCTCATTTCAAATCTATGCTTTGCAACTGGTGACAAATGCTAGGGCGTAAGATTTCCTATTTGCATAGCAACCCTTTCATCTTGAGCAGTCCCAACAGATTTTGCCAAGTACCCACACAGAAGATCAAAATGGAGAGCAATAATTATTGATGACAACTAATTCACGGTGCAGGCATGGCAAGAGTTGAAAAAATTAGGTTTACCAAAACAACAACAGAAAAAAAGAGACAGAAAACATCCAATCTGTTCAAAAATGGCCATTTTTAGGAATCACAAGAAAGAATTTGCTAGTTCAAAACTCAAAGTTAGCCCCAGGTATTGCAAGATTACACATTTTTATACTTGCTGGCTGTGTTGGAAATAAAGACAAAGCTCCAGGTATGTAACAAGCAACAGGTTCACAAAGGTTTTAATGAATCTTATTTCTGGTCATCTTGCTCTTGCCTGGAAGCTCCAAACGCAAAATTTAAACAGTGCTACAGCTTCTCAAAATCCACTTCTTTAGGGTAAGAGGTCTTATATATAATATAGATATAGTAGCAGGACAGGTTATTTTGTTTAATGTTGATTTTTTTTTTTTAATTAAATATGGATTCCGACAGAAAGACATGTCAGTGGCAAACAAAAGCCATCTTCCACAACTACCTGTCCATCACAGCCTTTAGCCAGCACTCCATACAACTTTAAGGATTTCTCTGTGGGTCATTTAGGTTTGGGTTGAGGGGTTTTTTTTCCTCATCCACAACATTGTGATTTAACAAAATGCAAGTCAACATCTGAACAAGCCAGACAGAAAATATTTGTGTACTAAAAAAATGGCCCAAGAGGCAGATATGGGTGTTCTTCTGCAATTTTACTGTAAATACAGTGCAAAAGGGAGGTACTTGTTAATATATCTTATTACGTGATGTATTTGAGAGCTGGAAATTTGGTATCGAGTGTATTTTTCTTTGTCTTCAAAGTAAAGGAAGGAATATGCAAATCAAAAGCCAGAGCAAATTAAAGGTACTTTGTAATTGACATTTTAATTATCTTGTTTGGATATTATTCATTTTATTTATTCTCCTAAATGCAAACAATTCTGGACCGCTGTATAAATATTATCTCCACTGGAAGCCGTCAGTACCTCTAATAAAAACGTACACTTGCTTGGCTACCAAATCCAATTAAACTTATTCTAAACATACTGTGTTCATTGTAACAATGTATTTCTGAATAACACACAAAAGACTTTGCAAAGAGGGGACAGTTTAAACCAGGCCAGTGAAAAGACGTAATTAGAGCTGTGTGGGCTTGGCAAAACCATCTCGACAAACAAGCTCAAGGTTACTTTTGCCAAAGCCCTCCAGGCTCACTGAGGTTTCATTGCAGCGAGGAGAGCTTAATTCTGGTAAGTATCAGATATAATAGGATGCAATCAAATATAAAATAACAATAATTTAAAAAAAAAAAAAAAAAAGACAAATGGGAAAGAAGAAACTGAACCCTCCTCAATGAGAGTTAAAATACAAGCCGTGGATTCACTGGCTGTGTTACAAGAGGGTTCAGCCAGTGCAGGTTTGTTTGGGAAGAAGAAAACCTGAAGATGAATTAGTAGGATTAACACAAGCAATTTATTTTCTGGAAACTCTTCGTCTGTGCTTGGACTTTGCCCACAAACCCTACAGGGAGCTTTGTATCTCCTGATCACGAGACACGCTCAGGGCTTGCTCACGGGACAGTCGTAGTTAGGGTGGTTTCATTTTCAAGGGGGGTGAACTGCTCTAAAAAGGAGCACGTAAACAGCTCCTCCAGCTTTGATTACCCTTGGACAAGAGACCAGAGAATGTTTTTGAAGGGTTTCAAAAGATTTAGAGCTTCAGAGGGAAGCATGAAACTCTTGGTGCCCTGACACAGCAGAAGAGGACCTTCCAGTCCTCCACTAAGCAAGAGCACTCCCACCTGTGTGCAAGAAACATCCCCAACACTGAGCAACATCCTTGGACACTGGGTTGTCCTTGTCAAAACTGACTTCCAGCAATTATCCTTTAAAAATGTCCCAGTCAGGATCCTACACATCTGGTAAAAGTTCACACCCGGCCAAACCAGGACCCTTTATCTTGTTTGGTCCATGTAGCCAAGTCAATCTCCCCAAAATGAAGCACGAGGTGCCATAACTGATCTCCCCTGTCCCCAGCTGTAGGTACACAGCTGTCCTGGTCCTTGTCTTGCTCCCACTGATATCCACAGCAAAACAGTCCCTGTTTGGGAGCAGCCTCTGCACAACCCCACTGCCCTTAGCTCCGCATCAGACCTTGCCCTGCTGGGATGGAAAAGGATCAGCCATGGCAGCACCCTCTGTCACCTGAAAAAGGGCATTTTCCAGCATCTGACAGGGCATAAAAACAGCTCTAAGAGCTGTTACTCCCCCTCTGCCTTGCCATTATTACCAGGAGCTCTGAAAGACCACACCAGGCCGGTAACCCCTGAACACACCCACAAGTAAAGCCCAGTGTCACACATCCGTCCCTTGCAGACAAATTCTCCATTAAATAAAAGTGAATTTCATTTCACAGGGAACTGACTTTCCCCACATCAACTGTTAACCAGAAACAACCAAAGTTCTCCAGCTCAATCTGCTAAAACTAGACTTGAAACTGGATATTCTGAACATGAGACAGGAGCTGGAAAGGTGGAATGTGCTCTCACACCCGCTCGTTTCGGTGGGTGCTGTGTGAAGCCCATCAAGCATGCATGGGAAACATGACACCCCTTTCACTTAGATGCCTAAATTTAGACCTGGGAACCTAAATTTGGCTCAGTTTTGGCTTAGGCTTCATTTGGAAACAAAAGAGCTAAACCAGTTGTTAAACCACAACCTTGGTAAACTGGGGGGAAAAAGAAATAGAATCCTGAGTGATGCTATTGCAGGAATCAGGAAATCAGGAATCAGTGTGTTTATAGCAATTTCCTTGATTCATTTCCACATTTCCTCGCTGGAGGAAGGATCAAGCAGCCACCTGTGTGAAGGTGTGACCAGTGCCAGCCCACAGCCCTGACATCCCACTGACACACTGGATGGAAAATTGGTGGGACAAAACGACCCTGGGACTTCCATCCTCGTAAAAACCACCAGGAAAAGCAGGTCTGAGGCCACGCCAGCACCAAGTTTTGCCCAAAACATGATCCTTATACACATTCTTATGGGGCAGAAGAATTGCTTCCAACCCTTCAGAGCCCACAGGGTATTTTGTCATTAGGGACGTGTCAGAAAGGCACTGTATGATCACAGTAATCACTGTGGACAGCCATAATAATAATAATAATAGTAATAAGAATATTTAGATGTTTTCATCTTCAAAGCACTTTTAAAACATCTGCTAGCAGATCTCACCAGTTGCTGGTTGAAGAAGATAATAATTATAACCCTGATGACACTCAGGCGTGGGCAGAGATTCCTGGGGGGATTAACGATGCCAGTTCCAGTCACATCCAGGCCACGTGGCTGCCATTTTACACATAAGGAAACCAGGGTTCCATGGAAACGCGTGGTTCTTTCCATCACACCAGGAAAAAGTGCAGGAACCAACATTTTGGTGCTCTCAGACCTCCCTCATCCTCCATCCCAGTAGGAAACGCTGCACTTGGGGAAGTGTCATCATTTGGGGGAGCTGAGGAAAATTCAAGAATGCATTTTTGGGTTTTTAGGTTTGGGGGTTTTTTAAGTTTGAATTAGGATTTGCAATATTCCAGTATTTCTCTTCCCATGAAGTCTCTCCTAGGAGCAGGTGGAAAATTGAGGAGCACAAACTACCCCTCACCGCCTCTTTACCTCTCATCCATGAGCACCTTCTGCTCATGGTAGGAAATGCTCAAATTAGAGTCATGAGCTGCCTTTGAATACATTGTAAATTTTATCATAACAGCGTCATACAACCCTAGCTTTCCCTTTAAACTTAATTAATAGTTTTGTGTTTACAAACTCCTTTATTTGCCTATCTAAAAACCATTTTTAGGTAAACCAGTGGCATTGAAAACCTGGACAATCCCTCCACCTGCAAGGAGGGCAAGGACCTCTCCCAGGCATTCTGTGCCAATGTAAGGCTGACAAATTGCTGTGAAAGCACACGTTTGAGTACCGAAAGGTTAATTTTAGTTCTAAACATTATTATTTTTTTGGACCTGAATCTTAAGCCTCTCGAATTCAGATGAAATGACTCCCTGGAAGCCAAGTCTCCAACAGGTAGATTGCTCTCAACCATCACCTTCCCCAGCCCTGATGTGGCTCCACCACCACCCCTCAGAGTTCAGTTCCCACCCGGGCATGTAAAATAACCCGATTTTTAAAAAACGATCATTTAATTAATATTAATAAATAAAATTGGTCAACTAACTCAGGTTCTGGAGAGGCTTTGTTTTTGTAGAAGGTTGTAGTCCAAAGCCACAGCCTGATAAGAACCTGAAATCCCAGGGGGGAAACTCTATTTAACCCCCAGTTCAACTTCTAATGAAAGGAAACATAGAAATGTAGCTATAATTCAAGATATCGTATGGAAGTCTGTTCAAAGTTTTTTCAAAAATATAAATTACAAGAGATTATTGATTTTTAAAAAGCTTACTTCAACAATCAGCTTTCTATCTCATTCTATTTCACTCTCTCTCGTTTATTCATTTCCTTATGTAAAAGAATTTAACCAAAGGAAACTAGCATTTTAATTCAATTTCTCCTATAAAATATATAATTTTATTTTGTCATAATGGCTGCTTTTATTTCCAGAGTCAGATTTTATTTAAATTTCAGTCCATTAGGAACAAAACTTGCCATTTTCTGATAAACAAAATCAGCAGGGAAGCCTCTTCAAACTAGGAATGTATTTTCTATCAACCTTTGTTCTAGCTGGTCTAAATGACAGGTATGTTCCACTTTTCCTGCGTTTAGTTTTAAAGATTCTATGGGGAGAAGGGCGAATAAAGAGAGTGACATTTTTAACAACAAAACTAGCAATCAGAAAAGCAGCCCGATGACAGGCATGTGGAAGAAATGGGGGGAAAAAAATAAAAATAAAAAAATATCTAATCCATCGCTTCGGACCACCAGAGAGGACTAATATGAGTCATTAACAGAAAACCGTTAATTTTCCTCCCTGTGACTGTTGTTTGTAGAAGTGCTCAAACCTTTGAGGTTCAGTCATTTAACTGTTTCTTGGGAGGCTAGAAAAGAGACACCAAGGAATTCTTTAAAAGGAAAGAAGGCAAAAAAACCCCTGAAATAAATGTAGACGTAGTGCTTGCTAAAAAAATACAGATTATTGCTTAAAGCCAAAAATCCAACGGGGAGATGACAACATTCCCAAGTGAGAATGACATCCTGCCGTGTCCTGTTGTGTTTTAGCCTCACCACCATGGCCAAAGTCAGCATTCTCCCAAAGTGTGGGAATTTAGATCCCTGGGCCAATCCAGCTGCTGGTTTTCCCTCAGAATTCCCTTCCAGTTCGGTGTTTGGCTTGCAAGGAAGTGGCAATCTCTAGGGCAGAGCGAGAAGCCACCGTAAGCACAAGTAAACTCAATCTCTCCAAGCTGGGCAGAGCGTTGAAGTCAACATTAAAATGTTTATTGGGTCCATGGCATTCCTCAGTCAAGCCTGGGGTCAACGCAACTGCTTTTGGGGACTTTTAAAAATTGCTTTCCTCACAGCGTGGCACCGAGTGACCCTCTAACCACCAGCAAACAGTGAACCCCACAGATGGAAGAGTGGCATCAGTGCTCTAATGCCCAGACTGGATTCGGAAGATGCTTCCAAGACCCTTGCTGAAGAGCAAGGGCATAATCCCATGGAGGGAATGTCTGGATGCTGTGCCCTGGGGTCCAGCACTCCCATTCCACAGTGACAAGCCCATCTGGAGCAGTGACTCAGCTGATGCTGGATGGTTCCACAACAAGGGCTGAGCAAAGGAATGCACGAGGCTGTTTCGAGCAGAAATTCCCACTTTAATCCAGTGCTAGGGAAGAGAATAATTTAGGCCCATTTTGAGCAGATCTAGGAAGTTGGATGCTGCAGGCAGGACCTTCTCACTGCAAACTAGAGCAGTCTGGGACAGCAACACAGAGCCTTAGAACCATTCATGTTGGAAAAGACCTCTAGGGCCATTGAGTTTAATCATGATTTCACAGAATCTTTAAGGTGGGAAAAGACCTCTAAGATCATTGAGTTTAACCATGATTTGGAGGTGGTGAACTGCTGCAAGAGCCAAGGAGAGCAGCAATGAGCAGGTATTTTGGTGATATCTAAAATGCTTCCACACCTCCAAGCAATGCTCCTCCTGGGAAATACTAACAATCAAAATTATAGATTGAGCCTATGGCCTCCAAGTCAGTTTCCTTCAGGTTTTGGGAAGTGATGGAACCCCTCTGCAGGGCATCACTCCACCGTTTTCACTGTGGTAAGGAAGAAAGGCAGCTGGATAAATCTACACCATACTCAGCACCTGGAGCACTCCCAAAATCCCAGGTCTGATTGCGTGGGGGCTCCTTTGGTAGCTCCTGGAACATTTTCTAAAATCTCTTCTCTAGCACTGACCTTTCTGGTTGAAAAAGTCCAGATTCCTCTGAGCTTTGTTTTGTTTGTTACTAATTCTGACATGAGGATTCACCGGGTGTTCCAAAAGGGGAGAAAAACTAAGGAGTTATTGCAGCCCTAAGAGACTTAAAGGATTATTTCCTTGTAAAATACAAATGACAGTTTTCCTGTAATGTTTCTCCTCCATAAAGCACATGTTAATCCGTAATTTCCTTTGCCAGATGCGGTGTAATCCTCCTCCTGCAGACACCACAGCACAACTGCTGTTGAGAAAACAGCAGCAAGAGGAGTTCATCCACTCTAAGATGGTAAAAAGCAACTCCACCAACCAAATTTTTGGGTTCTCCGTGCAGGCAGGCACCCAGCCTGACACAGAAAGATGCAGCTCTGCATTCAGAGCTCACTTCTCTTTAAAAAAATAGCAAAATTTATACCTGATTTCAACCAAACTCCTTCTTCAAGGTGTGATAGGAGTCACCCAAAAGGCTGTCTTGCAACAAACCCTAAGTCAATGCACAGAAATTTCCACAAATGGAAAATTTGGGTTTTCTCAACCCACTCATTTACCAGTGGCTTTTTGGCCGCTTTTTAAGGATCCCTCACGCAAGGAAGAATTTTTAAATCTTATGCAGCGTCAGTAAATTAGTTTAGAAGCAACATCTTAACAGTCTTTAAATAGAAAAGCAAATCCAACATGTTTAGGAACAAATCTACCACACCCCTCAGTAAGTAAATAAAGGATCTAGATGGATTTGTAGAAAGGGCAGAGAAAAGGCTAAAAAAACACACAAAACTCTATTTTCAATGCATTGTGGGTTGTCTTCATTAAGCTTCTGCAGATGATTGGGTATTATTTCCTCAAAATTATTATTCCTCAGCCACTGTGATACGTTGAGTTCCTCTCCCAGTTAGGACAGAAGGAATAATTACCTTCCTCATTAGTTCTACCTACAGCATGAGAGCCAATTAATCTGGTGGTGATATTGAGAGTGGAACCAGTTTGGGGGATTACAGAGCATGAACCCCTCAAGCTGGCCTGGAGTTCCCCAAATCTTCACTGTGAAGGTCATTTAGTGGTATTCACCGTTTTCAACAGCACTGAGAAGGACTTAAATCTTACCTGGTTTTCCTAAACGTTTCCAGAGAGATTCAACAGCGACATTTTAAATTCTGCTTTCTCCTGCTCCAGCTTCTTTCCCTCCCTCTACAACTCTGCACACAAACTGATCAGCAAACACTGGGTGATAACAGAGCCAAGTACTGCAAAGTATTTTAAAGTCATCCAGGTGTTTCTATCCACTCAGGTAAGGAGTTAATGACGCAGCAACAAAAATTAGGCCATATTTCAGTGCCATCACAGTGCCAAGTCCAGCAGTACCTGTCCCATCTCTACAGCACCCCAGAAACTGCAGAAAGAAATGCTGGAAGCGTTTTGATTTATTCAGTCTTTGAAAATGGTTCCTGCTGGTTCCTCCCCAAAGCCTCAGATTCCCCCCAGGTGAGGGAGAGACCAGAGAGACACTGAGATTTTAGGTTTAATTAACTAAGGAATGTGAAACAGCTGCAAGAGCAGCAATGTGGTACCAAACCCACACTCAGCATCTCCTGCTGCCCCAAATGTGGGACTGGCAGGACCCCACACAGACCCTCAGATCTGGGGGCAAAGTCAGGGAGATCTGGACAGGAATTTGTTGGATTTCACACATCCAACAGCTGAAGGTGATACAAATAATGTAGTTTTGTGGTTATAGTCAGTTTACAGTTATCCAAGAGATCCTGGAGATCTCGATATTCCCACTCCATCTTCACAAAATATGCTCAAGCAATACACACTGCAAAATCCTCATCCCAAGTAATTAAAGTAATGCAAAGACACCGCATCGTCTGAAGCACGAAATTCCACGGTTCTCCAAGATTAATGTCCCATTCCTGTAACTTGGTTGTTCTTGGCTTAAGTATTCAACATAATGCTGCTCATTACAGGGAGCAGTGACATCTCTATCCAAGGGGGAAATACGGTTCAAGTCAGCTTTGGTGTTTAAATATTAGTAGTAAATTCAAATTCAATTTCGCATGATCAGTGTATGTGACACTAACTACATCAAGGTAGACTTGGGGATTTCTCAGCTCTGTATTGAAGAGAATTACATGACTGAAAACTAATTAGGGAAGCACATAAAGTGAATTTATTTAGTATTCTCTTGTATGTAGTTAACTTAAAGTAATGTATCAAATTTCCCACAGAAAAAAAAACGTGGCTACATAACACTGAACAAAATGCATCAGAAATCAGATCTAGCAAATTATCTTTATTTTTCTTCTCTTTTAAAACTGAAAATGTTTCAGCTGTAATGAAAAAATTATAATAGTAGGGATTTTTCCTCTGGAGGAGTGCTTTGGTACCGCATCTCACACGGGGAGCTAGAAACAGCTGCCATGGAAGAAGAAAAAGTACTCAAACGTTATTTGTCTCTCTGACCAAACAGCACCTGAATTCTGCTTTCTGAGGCTCTGGGGTGCACTTCTGGCAGCAGTGCCCTGCCCAGGGCCGGAGCAGAGCCCGGCAACTGCTCCACAAGCAGGACTGTGGCTCTGGCATCCACCGGGAGCGGGATTGCTCCAGGACTGTTCCAAACTAACAGGTGTCAAAAACCACTCCTAACCTCTCCTCTCATCCCTCACACACTTCCCTGCTGGTTATATAAAGCTGTAGGATGAGCCCAGCTCTCCCAGCTTCTCCTTCCCCCCTCGATGCTGCACTGTCTCAGTCGGACTCTCCATCTTCTCCCAGTCCTCTCCTTTTCCATCTCCCATTCCCTCCTCCTATCCCTCCACCCACCAGCTCTCCTGCCAGCCAGGCCGAGCCCAGCCCTCCCTCCCACCTGGATGGCCCTGGTCACAACATTCTACCTCCAAACACCCAATAAATGGTCTATCATGCTTTTGCTGAGTGTTATAAATGATAAATAATGACAATAGATGTCTTATCAAGTATTTATCTCCTATTGTCGGGCTTTGAGCAGAGCATTAAGCCTAAGTGCTGGTGAGGCTGGGTATTAACAAAGCCATTTGTGATAAATGGAGCAGCCTTGGCGGGTCACTGACACTTTGACAAGCTTTCCATAGGCATTTTTCCCTGTAATGATTTTGCTCTTTTGTTTTTACCACCCAATTGAAGTAATTGCATTCTAAGAACAATAATAAAATATGTTATTAATTGGAAACAAACAAATAAAGCCGAGTCTCCTGAAGGCACTGAAATAAGAGGGTGATGTGGCTGCAGTGCCAAAGGGATCCATTCCTTTCACTACCTGCAATGCTGTCCTAAAAAGCAGAACAAATAGCCATATTACAGAGTTATATGATGAATTATTGATGAATGATTGGTGATTAAGTTCAAAGAAACCTTGAGGATCACATCCAAAAAGTCTTTGCACTGGAACCAGGTAGCTCCTTCAGCTTCAGCCTGGATTCGTGGTTCTCCCCCTAAGGCAAAGCTCTTTTTGCACCATAATATCTCAAATAATAATAATAATAATATCTCAAATAGGAACTTCACTGAGCTCTGCTTATGGACACATTCCAGTGGCGTTTGTGGTTAAAAGCTGCCTTTTATTTCCTATGTTCCTATTTATCATCCCATGTACAAGGATATGGGAAATGGAATATTGAACTCATCTTTTGGGTGGGAAGCCTCCAACATCCCACCATTGCCTCCTGCACCAAGATAACATTGCCCCAAATTTGAATTCTGCTTGTACATTCAGGTTCAGCCACCGTCCCAGCCCAGGTCAGCACCTGCCTGCAAATCTGCTTTAAAACAAGGCAGCAAAAAGGGATCTCCTCATATTGGAACCAGAGCTGGGAAGAGGAGAGGGAACCTCAGCAGAAGCTGCTGGGCAGCTCCGGGGGTGCCCATCGCTCTCCCGACTCCAAGGGCAGCTGTAACTCTGCCTTCCAAACACCACAAGTCAGATAAGGCAAATCCTGTCCCAGGGGATAATCTATTTTTGACTTAGGCACGCTCAAGGAAGACTAAAGTGATGAGCAAACAGATTTTTGAGGATGCAGTTTTAAGCTGTGTTGACTGTGGGGCGGGGGGACCATCCTCTGGCATCAGGAGAGGAATTTGCCCACAGTTGGGAAGTCAAACTCTGCTCCTGCCAGTCCAGGAAGGTCCTTCAGGGCCTTTGTGTCCCAGAAGCTGGGCTTCCTTACTCAAGTAGCACATTTCAGAGGGACAGAAGGCTGTAGTTTGAAAAAATAAAATAGGAGAACTTTCCAACTTTTTTTTTTTCATGAATTTTTGGTAAATGGATTGCTGCTAAATGCCCAGGATTTTCCAAAAATGGGATGCTATCAGCCTTAGATGACCACTCTTGGTACAAGATGCAGTAATACAACCGTTAGATTTAATAAAAAGCAAAACCTAAAGTTAAATAGCAAAACTGATGGCCAAAAATAGATGGGGAACAAAACAGGGAACTTTATAAAAGTTAACAAAATTCCTGATTTTAAAACAAACATTTAGCGAATCTCTCAAAGGTCAGCTCAACATGTAAATGCTCATCTCATAAATCTATAAGTTTGTGTATTATATAAACATAAAATCCAAAGGACCTAACTTTCTTTCTAGCACTGGAAATGTGCATGAGGGATTTTTTTCTCTCCCTCACAAATTAATTTTTCTGGGGTTAATACATGTGAAAAGAATTCAACCATTATTTTTCTTTAGGCGTGGAAAAAATTTGGCAGGGATTTTTTTGGGTTTTAGGGGGTTTTTTTGTTGTTTTGGTTTTTTTCTTTTACATTTGTAGTCTGTGTCTTAGATGTGAAAGAGCAACACAAATTTTCTGCCATGGACAACACTTTTGGGCATATGGTGGGATTGTTGGGGTGTCTGTGCAGGGCCAGGAGCTGGACTTCCATGATCCTTGTGGGTCCCTTCCAGTTCAGGATATTCTATGATTCTCTGCTTTTATTTTTAAACAAAGTGGTCAAATCCTAAAAATTTTAGGCTCCCAAAGTCTTTAGGATGTGGATCTCACCCACTAATGATGGTTCCATGCACAAGTTGTCAGGAGAAGGGAAAGGAAGGGAAAGGGGGAAGTTTCCTGCATCCCACACCCTTCCAAGCCAAAGACCAAGCTCTGCTCTGAAGGCCCTTCTTCCTTCTGCAAAACCAGTTTAAATTAAAAATAATTGTTTCAAAACGTCTTCAGAAAGACATTTCAAATGCCACCGGATTCAGCATTGAATTTGTTGATAGAAACAACAGATTTAGGGATAAAAGTCTGTCTCAGCTCCATAATAGTCCTTTCCACAAAAGCACAGACAGAGGGGGGATGATGTTGGATCCTATTATTCACAGCAAAGCCTAATAAAAATAAAGAAGCACAACCACAGAAACCAATCCCAAAATATCAGAACTCATTTCTAATTATTGTATTTGATTGTGGCTTGAATATTCACCCAGCTCAAGAAGCACTCATTTTTACATAATATTTTATCCAGTAATTCTTCCCCTGCCTTAACTCCTGAGATAAGAAACAAAAGGCTGGGAAATATGATCCGTATAAAACTGATGCTAAGTGAGCTGGTTGAAGCCAAAGGGAAGGATCAGCACTGATAAGTTCGTACATAGATGGGTGGTAGCTGCAAAGAATTTGCTCTGTGTGTCCACTTCAAAAAGAATAAATAGTAACAGGCTGGAACTGCTGAGAAGGAGATTTTGATTAGACATTAATAAAAAAAAAAAGAGCCTATAGAGATTGTGGGAACTCCATCAGCAGAGATTTAAAGAGCCAGTTAGACAAGGATCTGTCATGAAGGATTTGGGCACAGCCGATCCTGCCTCCAAGCCCTATTTCCTATAATATCTGTCCTCTTCCCTCTCCACTTGCACCGTTAATTCAGATTTTGTTCTTACCATGTGAGAATATTTTCCTATTTTCACTTCACCTGTAAATGAAACAGGTTCAATACTCTTATTTTTCACTTTTTCCTGAAATTTTAGGCATCTAGAATTCACTAAGTATTTTAAAACAAGTACAGTCTTCAGTAATCCAAAATAATGTTTGCTCTTTATGGCTATTTTTATTTAGCAAATAGCACACGTTAAAGTAAACATTTAGCAATGTGACACCAAGTGACAAATTAAAAACTGGATGAAAACTGAATAGAATGAGATGACACCAAAATACAAAACCAAACTGGCACCAAGCATCTCAATGCCTGAAGAGTAAACTTTCCTTCCCTCTGATATTCCAGATGATGTTGGAGGAAAAATAAAAAAAAAACTTGCTAAGGAACATTCCCCCCATTCTGATTTAAACCAAAGATTAAAATAAAGATGAGAAGTTGTAGATGAAGTAGTTTTGGTCATAGGACAAACAACTCCTAAATCCCATAAAGATTAAATATGGATTTATCTCCAGGATCTGTTGCTTCTCATCAGAGCAGTCCTGGAAGGAAGAGACAAGAGGCTCTGCAATAAAAACTCACAACCACCCAGAAAATATTCCTGAGTTTTGAAATAGTTTGAATGACGTTCTCGGGGCATTTCCAGAAATAGAAATGCCCAGTGCTCAAGTACAGCAAAGAAAGCAAATATCCCTGCTGCAGCAAAATCAAAAATAGGCCTGGAGCTTTCAAACCCTCCCATCATCACTTCTTTAACCTTGTCCCTCTTGTCCGTGCGAGTTCTCCCTCTGTGTCCCCGCAATCCACCCAAGGCGTTGGCACCAGGAGAAATCCACGGCGCTTCAACGTAGCCCTCCCTCAGATCAGGCTCTCCATCCTTCCTTTCCTGGCTTTCCAAAGCCTGGCTTTCTTTGAGACTTTCTCCTGCTTGCCCAACCCATTCCATTTTTCAGTCAGTGCTGAACATTGTTTCCTTCCCAGTCTTTCCCACCCACTATGAATTTTTTTTTAAATTGTGGGGTTTTTTTCTATATAGGCCATTATATTTAGATTTCCTCTGCTATTTCTGTATACACACCATATAATCCATCTTCTTTCCACCTTCCTCAAACCAGCTTCCACTGAAAACACTCCAATCTACTGGAATTTTTATCAGGAAATTGAGGCAATTCCTTCTATTTTTCTGTAACATGCTCAACAACAAAAGTTACACATTAGAACTGATTCAATAAATCAAAATCTGATGGATAAATCAGAAAAATGTCTTAGGTTTTGGTGTTAATCCCTTTTTTTACTTCCTCTTGTAGCCTTTGCTTCAGGAACTGCTTCTTGGAGCCCACTACCCGTGGGATGTAAAATTCTATCGATTATGCTGAAGTTTAGAAAAAGTTAAGCTGGTAATTTGGTCTCCAATCACCTCACACAAAAATCCCAGTGTCTTGTAATGACATCATAAATAATCATAAGGCAAAATGGGATGCCATCTGTTTTGCACCATTTCCCTTTGTCTTATTAATCAGAACTTATTTCTGTATCTCACTTTTTCTACTCTGTGTAGATTATTCAATACATGGAGTCCCCCTGTTTTTAAATTCAGGATTTATCTGACCCTCAGGTTTTCACAATTCTGTCAGCTCACCAATAAAGTCAGCATGAAATTAGCTCTCCTTACCTGTTGTATTATTTTAGACATGTGATTAGGTTGTAAATAATTCCAACAACCCACAAAAAAAATTCAGTTATGGTCTAATGATACTTCAACCATAAGAGTAAAAACAAACATTTTTTTGCATTCTCTTCTTCCTCAAAAATATTTAAGGATCAAAATGATTCTCATGAGCAAAATCAGTTTAATACTTATGTACAGAACCTATTGCACTGTTAATGTCGTTTCTCTTCAACCTCTCAAATAACAACTACTCCAGATCCTGAATGTTTCTAGGATGAAAAATACCCTGATTTCAGTCCAGCCCAGAGTGTTTTTAGGATATCTGGGATGATCATCCAAGACCTTTTCCCTCAGCTCCCATCAGAACCCTCTTGGTGCCCAAACCCCTCAAAGAGAATCTCAAATCCTTTGTAGGAGGTGGGGGCTGACGGTCACCGTGAAAAAATGCCCAATACGAGGTTTCTAAACTCAACTCCTGCTCCAGCCTGAAAAAAACAAACTTATTTATTACAAATCTACTTCTGTGGGATGTATCCCCACCTCTTTCCCCACCCACAAACAGGAATATCCCTCCCAGCACAAACTCTTCGGGGCACAAACTGCGCCTGCATCTCAATTGGAAATTACCGAGCACATTGCAGCATTGCCCAAAACAAAATAATAACGTGCAGGCTGCAGAATGTGCTTTTCCAGCATAAAGCATCTGCTTTCACAGTTCATTACAAGTTTCTCTTTCTCTTATGGCTTTGTGGATAACTTTTTACGTCCTATTTAGAGCCAGCAGTAAATTGGCATTTCCAAAGTCGCGGTTTGAGCGCTTTTCAAAAGCTGCAGCGGTCACACGCCGCGGTGGCTTTATCAACTTCAGCCCCTCTCTCCCAATTCTCCTGACAGGGTTTCCTGCAGGGAAAGTTTTCGGCAAACTTGTGGGGTTGTTTTTTTAAGTTTACCTTTTTAACTATTTCCTTTCCGTCCCCTTTACAGCCTGTTCGGGTTTCTGTGCTGGCTGAGCTGCGGATTCCTGGAGTTTCATGAGTCAGGCCTCCCTTCTCTCCTTTATTTAGGGGTAAATAATGCGGGCAATCACAGAATAACTTGGGTTGGAAGGGACCTTAATGCCCATCTAGTTCCAGCCTTCCTCTAGAGCAGCTCTGTCGCCCACTTATCCACTCCCTCTTGTAATTTATATTAATTAATTGGGATGGGGATTAATTCCAGGCTGGGAGTTTCACTGGAAGCATCATAAGCACAGCCTCCTGCACCAAAATCTCCTGTTTGACTCTGGCAGAGGTAGCACTGATCTGATTTTTTCCAACAAATTCCAGACAGCCTTTGCAAAAGTGCAGGTTTTAAACCAGGCTTTAACCCAGAACACCTTGGAGTGTAAAATTCCCCTGACAGCCACACGAGGAGATGCTGAGGTCCTGGACCACCTTGGAATCAGCAGAAATTCCCTGAGCATTCCCAACCCAATTCCTGCTGCCCCACGCCAGAGCCTCTCACCACCCTGGAAAACCAGGGTGGGTAAATTCTTGCTCCTCAAGAAAGTTCAGAGAATGATTTTGTCTTGGGTTTGTGGCACTGTCCCCTTTCCCAGCAATTCTTCACTTCTTCCTGATGGAGCACAAAGTCACCCTTGAAGCTCTCTGAAAACCAATCCCTTCTTCCAAAATAATCTGGATTTTCTACAGATTCCTCTTCCCTTTCTTTATTTATCACTCCCCCAGTTCTTGTGTGATCTGCAACATTGAAAGGTTTTTTTTTCCAGGTCGTTACTCATTCCATGGAAATTCATTAGGCCATGGCTGGATCTCCATGAGATGTTGCTGAAAACATCCCTATTACTTTTTGCAATTAGTTTCCCATTTTTAAATCTTCTTTATAGGGGACATAGTCATTTTTTAAGTCCTAATTTCTTTTATTGAAATGTTGCATGGTACTAAGTCAAGGACAGGATTTTCAGTACATTATGGCAGCTCCATGAGCTCTATCAGTCCTTTTAGCTCAGATCTTTGCTCCCAAAGCCTGAAATCTTGGAGCCAGATGGCTGCCAAACTTTCCCTTAATTCTGTAATTTCATCTAAATTATCTAAATTAATTCTATCTAAATCAATATCTGCAATTTTTACCATGACCCATGCCAAGAACCACCCTTTTATGAAAGGTTCCACCAGTGTCTTAAACACAAATGAAATGAGGGGTGACTCAACAGAAAAGGTTAGAATTCATCAAAATAAGTCATATTTATCAAAATAAGTCCCATTTATCAAAATAAGTCATATTTATCAAAATTCAGGTGTGGTGTAAACTGCTGGTTTGGGTTTGGGTTTTTTTTCCCTTTTTTCATTGGGTTTGGTTTGTGTATTTGGGGTTTTTTTAAATACATTCTCCTGGCAGAAACTCTTCTGTTTTGGGAAATGACCCTTCCCTCAAGAAAATAATCTAAGCTCTTTTCTTACAGCAAAACCACTGTCAGTCCACCACTGAAAAGGGTGGCTCCAAGCCAATAATTATTTCTGACTTAGTTAAACAGTAGAAGGTCTCTCACAGGCAGATTTTTTAAAATTCAATTAGACAGTTAAAGGTGAAATTTCTCCCTTCTAGGATTCTCTAAAGGGTTTAGGTGTTTAAGTCATTTCAACAAATCTCTGACTAGCAAGGAAAGCCTTTTTGTTGTGATTTATTGGCTTGTCTAGCACCAGATCTCCCAATAAAAGCTGGAGGAGGGATGAGCTGGGAATCTCAAACCAGGCAGTTTCTCCCAAGCACAGCTTCCTATTTTTTCTTTTAATTCTTTGTATTATTAATTCTATATTAAACCTGCCCAGGACTCAGATGATGCTTTAACCAGAGATGCTGCAGCCTGGAAGTCTGACCATCTGAGAGCACGTGATGGTGAATATTCCCTATGGAATGGGGTGGATCCATGGCAGGGGCACATGGGAACAGTTAAAATTTACATTCTCCTGTGTATTTAAAGGGCTCTGTTTGAATTAACGAGCTCTAGCTCCCAGTCTTTGAGAGCTGCACAACATTTTTGGTGGTGGTGCAAGATTTACAGGAAGACTTAGATCCATTCATTCATATTTTTACAGATATTAAATATATACGTGTGTATATACAAATCTAGCATCTTTGTGCACCAGTTTCCCTTAGTTATTCTATTTTATCCCCTATTTTTCTATAGGTGCATTTTCTCAATTAAGAAAAATTAATCACATGTTAAAACTAAGAAAAGCAAATATTTTCACCCAAAATCTCCACGTCTGGCACATGTTTCCAAGAGGCAGCAAGGGTCCCCAGCCACTCCAGGTTCCAGAATTCCATAATCCTGTCCATCCTGCCCAATATTTGTGCGTGGCTTCTGGACCTGAGTCAGTTCTCTCTCCTTGCTCAGCCAAGGATGGATCATTAGACTCGCAGCAATTAGGTTTTACTTTAAATCAGCAAAACGGAGATTTCCCCCAATCCCATTTACAGCACTCTTGGAGAAAATAGGTACAATTTCCAATCTCAGCCTCCTTTCTGCTCCATTGTTATACAAAATGGGCACCAAAAGCTACACATAACTATAAAATGATTATGATTTATCTGGGTATTTTGTTCCTTTAATCTATTAGGCCAATTGTCCTAATTTAACTAAGTAATTCTGTTAATTTAACTTTGGGGTTAATCTTGCTTTAAGAACACTTTTTGCTGAACAGTAAGACAGTGCTCAGCTGGTGCATTTTCTTTTTTAGACCTGAATGTAACCTTTTTAAAAAAAAAAGCCCAAAAAACAACAAAAGTTTCTAGCATATCATGTGATCAATAGATACAAGTACCTTCATTTTTTAAATTAGTCTAAGGCTATTTTCCTTTTACTGTTGTATAAACAGGGAATTGAAGGGTAAAATAGTTAAAACTTAATGCTATAGTGCTAATGTGGCTTTTAAATCACGTCAGCAGCAATCACTGCATTATAATTAACAATTTATTGAACCAGCAATAAAATGAACATCACATTACTTCTTAAAGCAGCAGAATAAAATGGCTAATAAATAGCATAAGCCAGACAAATTGCAGAGTAATAGAAATTTTCTTAAGATTTATAGTGTGCAGAAAGATGGATGTGCTATTAGTAGGAGCTCCAATACTTGACAAAATTCTTTTGCAAAGACATAGTTACCAGGCATGTCAGAGTTCACAAGTCTAAGTGGTTTATCCAAATTTCAGCTCGCTGCTATTACAGTGGAAAATACTCATTACAAGGTTTTGTAACTGCAAGCAATGTGTACATTTGCCAACATTCAAACTGCTACTGCCAAAAAGATACTAAAATATTTTATAAACTGTCAAATAACAAGTCTGCTCGCTTAATCTGAGTCTATTTTCTACTTCACAGACAGAGAAAAACCTCCCGGGCCTGATCCTGGGGTCCCCGCTTGGGCAAAACCTCCTTTGGCTTTGGCATCTCTGAGTTACCATGAGACTTTCCCACACGGAAATGGTTGGGTTGGGCCTGGAACGAGGGGGAAAAGCCATGAGGGAAGGAACATGGATTGAGTGGAGCTGGAATTCCCCGTGTCTCCCAGGGCTGGGGTTACTGACAGCGGAACCGCGTTGCGCTTTCAGAGTTCCTGCTGTTCGCTCGTGTTGTGATTCCTCACGTCAAAGCGTCTCTCTTATGTTCCTATTTCAGCATAACAGATGCAGTTTTACATGATGTGTCACAACATGGAGCATCAACTGGAAGGAGTCTAAAAAAGATTTTTTTATCTTATTTTTTCCCCCCATTTTTCTTTTGGGGAAAAGAGAAAAAAGAAGAAGACAAAAAACCCCAGCCTGCTTTTCACCAAAAAATGTGGTGAGGGAACTCGCCATGCAGAGTTTCCTTCAGCCACTGTGAGGAAAGGACTTCCACTCTTTAATTTTAAATTGAGATATATCCAGCCACTGCCTCACGTTCAAATTTCAGATGTATTTGACGTACAAACCTTAACGTGAAATCAAGTTATCTCAGCAGTAATTAGCTGTTAGACAATGGGGGCTGATGAGAACATGTACATCTTTAATAATGCAGCACTCCCTGAACCTTGAGGATAAATTACCATTCACTGACTGGTTGAAGGTGTTGTGGATTACATGGTGAGATTGTTATTCTACTGTTTTCCAAAAAAAAGAGCAAATTTCTTAATGACTGTGCTTTTCCACCAGGGAATCCTACGGGGAACATCTTCTACCTGTTCTCTGGGAGACCACAGGGTGAAGTTGAGCACATAAGGGAGGGAATTCCTGGATTTCCATCACCCTACAGCCATCGCTGGGGTTCCAGCTCCACGAACAGATGGTTTTTAGGGTCCCTTCCAGCCCAAGCCATTCTGTGGTGCCCATGGATATTGGATACTCTGAAATAACAATAATAAAAACACCTGGACCCACCCAGCTCCTTGATTAAAGGGCTGAGCACCAGCCTGGCTGCACTGGAGTCATTACTGACACAATCTGAGATGGGGAATTCGGTCTCCACAGACCAGGCAGGATTTTCCTGAACTGAATTCAACAGAACGAGGTATTTTTGCCTTTATTAATAACCTCCTCTAACAGGGAACCCCCAAAGAAACAGCAGCAATTGCCTCCTTGAGACCTGTGAACTTATCCCTGCCCCTCATTCCCAGCCACAGCCACGTTTCCTGTCCATCCCACACCCACATCTTGGCTCTGAAGGGGTTGGAGCACATTGTTTGAACAGCAGCAACCACAGCTCTCACCTGGAGATCAGGAAAACCCGAGAGAAAGCGAAAATTCCGAAGATGCAGATTCAGCCTTGGGTACCAACAGGACTGAAGCGCATTAAACTAATTCCAGACCTGCCAGGGTTTAATTCCTTGGACAAAAGGCCACAGCACAAAATTCACACAATTCAGTAGGACTCGTTAATATTCCTCATTTCTGCAGAGGGCTGGGGTGTGGATCTTCATTCAAAAAAGAGAAGAGGGTGTTGCCAATCCCAACTGAAATCTCACATTGCCCAGAGTGCTGAAAACCAGACAAGCAGAGAGAGGCACAACCCCCTTGGACAGCAAACAGGAATAAACCAGAGCCATAGGGATGGCATTCTTCCCTAAAATTAGTTCAGCTCTAATTCATTGATGGCAGCAGGGTTTTTTGCAGAAAAATATAAATTCTTCATGTCAGCTAAGAGAGCTACCAAGGCACACAATAAACACTAAAAAAAATTTGATTGAGAAAGTATTTAAGGTGAATGCCTTCCTCTTGTTTATATCTAAAGCATTTGTGACCAAGGTGCAACGTTTGAAACAACAGAACTGGGAATAATAATGGTGTAATGAATTTAAAGTATTTCAAAAGAAAGTCTTTGCTCTTATTTCAAGGTCCTCCTTCTCTTATGTCCCCTCCTAATATTCTGAGGGTGTTAAAACTGCTCTTATTAAAAAACTACTGAGAAACTTCCACAAGTCTTTTATTCCACCTGCAACCCACCCTCTCTAATAGTTCTGAATAAAACCCTAAACTTCAGATAAATGTTCAACTTGAATTAAGGAAATAAAAAATACAACATAAAACATTTAAAGATAGCCATAATTACATCATATTAATTCAGTGTCTGTGTTTCACATCGTGCTGAAGAAATAACTGAGTAGACCAAAGTGATTTTTTTGCTTTAGAGGTCTGAAAAAGACCAAATATCCAAAAGCCAAGTCTGGCGTAGTTTTCCTGAAGGTGGGAACCCTCAGGACAGCTGAGTCAGCTGGAAATTCACTCACATGAGAACAAATCTCTCTGAAAATCAGGTGCTGCCTCCTTTAAACTGCACCAAGCACAGCAAAAAAATCAAGGTATCTCACCTTGGGAAATGTAGATCAGAATGGAAATTAATTAATTCCTTCCATCAGCTGAACCACACCAAATTCTGTCTAATATTCAGCTTGTTTCAGGTTTTAGTGCAACTATTCAACAGCTCAGCCTTCTCTGAGATTTGAAATATTTTAGAGTTTTTAGATATGGAGAGACATCATTTTTACATGTGTTACCCCCAGACATTGATTTTTCTGGAGACGAATGGATGAAGAAAAACTGGTAATGCATGAGGTGTAAATAATAATTGATACAGAAACTGCCAAGTCTCGTATCTGATCCCTGGACAGCTCTTCCAGTGGCCATGCTGCTGGAACCCAACTAAATCCAAAGGGACTGACCAGTTTATGCCTTAAAGACGGGGAGAAACACAAACAAAAAATGAAAAATAAACCAACCCCAAAACAACAACAAACTAACCAACCAAAAAAAAATAAAACCCCGAAACAGTTTAAAAAAAAAAAAAATCAAATGTGGGGTAGGACATGATACCAACCATCAGAAGCCTTGCAGGAGAGGCCAATCGTGATTTCCTCAAATTATTCCCTCACCAGAAAAATCTGGGTTAAGGAAAAGATGAGAAATAAATCATGGAATCACATAAAATTGTGGGTTGGAAGGGATCCCTCAGGATCATGGAGTCCAATCTGGTAAAACACCAGTGCAACTCTTCTGCAGCTGTGCAGGCACTGGAAAATATCTGTATTTGTCTAAAAATTCATGGATAAATATACAGATAACCAGATCTGACTTCTTTCAAGCTCTCCTTTACTACCTGGAGAATTTCTTTAACATCTATTTGTTGGCAAACCAGAAGGCAACAGGAACTAAAGGGTACCCAGGAACACCCCAAGCCTGGTAATCAAAAGGAAAAATTCCATCTTTAGAAGAGAGAATTAGAAATATTTCAATATTGTATGAATAAAGGGGTCCCCTCTATTTGGTTTTTTTTTTGTTGTTGTTTGGATTTTTTTTTAATAGAATCTATTTTATGTGGAAAAAACTGCAGCCTAACAAGGTAAGTAGATTTTGGAGGCACGAAAAGGTACAGTAAATCACTATATTTTAGATTATGGCTAAAAGGAATTAAGTGAAACAAGAGTTTACAGGAAAGAACTTTGTTACCCTGGAATATGCTCCATAAAACTTCCAAAAACTGCCCACACCAACACTTCAAGTGTCACAAGTTCTCTCCAACACCACCAAAGTTTTTACAGCTGTGGCCCTCGGTGGCCAAGCTCCTGCCCAGAGCTGTGCCTTGGCCATCATACATTTATTTTTGGGGTCACAGGGGAGTAAAAACAAAGGAAATGCAGAGTTTTTGTGTCTGGCTTTCATGTTTTTGCCACAACGGCGTGGATGGGCATCACAAACCTCAGGGAAAAGGCACAAGTTTTCCAAAGGCACTCCCTACAACCGGTGGGATTTGATGATCAGCTCCAGAATGCAAAAATGATGCCAAATAATTTCTCCGAGAGCAGCACACCTTGGAAATTCACTTGAAAAGGGTATTTCTGCTACAGAAGCACGTCCAGGAAAACCTCATGGAGTGCACCTGAAACGACTCTACAGAGCATCGGCTCTCCAAAGCACAGCAAACATCAAACATCAGGAAATTGTCCCACAAAGTGTGAGGGTCATGAAGCCAAGCCAAGGAGAATTCTGGGGAGATGAAGTTAAACCCCCACTGAGATATTTCCAACTTCCACTGTGGCAGAACAGCCACTGGAATACCAAAACACCCAAAATGTGTTGAATATTTCTCATTTCAGGGTCTAAAAGCCTACATTTCCTTACTCAGTGACCTTAAAGGCTCCACCAAAGCTGCAATTTCTAGTAAAAAATAAATTCAGGGACTAGAATTTCCAACTCAGCATGGAAGGGTTTAATGTGCTATAAATTGGCTTTGTTTTTGGAACAACACACCCTGCCCTGAGAGGTACCTACTAAAGGGGCACACACAGGACATTTGTGACAAAAAAAAGCTATTGAACAACTGCCTTAAAAAGTCTAAGTCTCTTGTGGGTGAAAGTAAATAAGTGGGACAGGAGGGAAGGAGAGGAACCAGCAAAAATATTTACTGAAAAGAGGTTTGAGCTAAAAATCTTTTATTTTGTTTGGAGGTTTTTTTGTTGTTGGTTTTTTTTTTTTTGTAAGAATCACCAAGGCTTTGAAAGACAGAGAAGATTTTTTAGATGCTCAAGTGATTGAGTGTCTTATTAAGAAGTTTTATTCAATCTGCTGCAATAATTTTAAAAACTTGAGCAAGGCCTGTCAGATTTTTGCAGTTTGCACAAGTCAGGTGTTTCTGGTGGGAGCAAATTTTCCTTCTGCTGCCATCTTGTGCCCCAGAATCTCAGCCTATCCTAAAAGGGGAAAGGGAAAGGGGAGAAGGGGAAAAAAGAAAGGAAAGGGGAGGAGGGGAAAAAAGAAAGGAAAGGGGAGAAGGAGGAAAAAGGAAAGGAAAGGGGAGAAGGGGGGAAAAGGAAAGGAAAGGGGAGAAGGGGGGAAAAGGAAAGGAAAGGGGAGAAGGGGGGAAAAGGAAAGGAAAGGGGAGAAGGGGGGAAAAGGAAAGGAAAGGGGAGAAGGGGGGAAAAGGAAAGGAAAGGGGAGAAGGGGGGAAAAGGAAAGGAAAGGGGAGAAGGGGGGAAAAGGAAAGGAAAGGGGAGAAGGGGGGAAAAGGAAAGGAAAGGGGAGAAGGGGGGAAAAGGAAAGGAAAGGGGAGAAGGGGGGAAAAGGAAAGGAAAGGGGAGAAGGGGGGAAAAGGAAAGGAAAGGGGAGAAGGGGGGAAAAGGAAAGGAAAGGGGAGAAGGGGGGAAAAGGAAAGGAAAGGGGAGAAGGGGGGAAAAGGAAAGGAAAGGGGAGAAGGGGGGAAAAGGAAAGGAAAGGGGAGAAGGGGGGAAAAGGAAAGGAAAGGGGAGAAGGGGGGAAAAGGAAAGGAAAGGGGAGAAGGGGGGAAAAGGAAAGGAAAGGGGAGAAGGGGGGAAAAGGAAAGGAAAGGGGAGAAGGGGGGAAAAGGAAAGGAAAGGGGAGAAGGGGGAAAAAGGAAAGGAAAGGGAAGAAGGGGGAAAAGGAAAGGAAAGGGGAGAAGGGGAAAAAGGAGGAGAGGAAAAAGAACCTTTAATAATTACAGAGCTTTATTATTATTAAAAGAGCTTTTAGGAAAAGCTCTGCTTTAAGGGAAGATTTGAAGGAAAATACTGAGATAACCCTCTGAAAGTTAAGGGATGCTGTTTCCAGGCAGGATGGGACACACAGAGCACTGGTTAATACCTCATGGACTGGAACAACACCAGGCTTTGTATTGCCAGGCCTTAAAGCAATAAAAACTCTGTCCTGTGTTGGGGACAGCAGCAAAACTGTGACCAGAGGGCTCTGACAAGGCATTAATGATCAGACTGATCAGTATAATTCTCTTTTCTTTCTCTGTCCTGGCAGAATTGATAAAAAAAAAATCAATCTCCCTTGTGAAAGAAATATTTTTTTAGCCACTTCATTCTAAAAAAACAAAAATCTCCCAAATCCTCCATGCTTAGAACCCAGACCATCTGATTTTTTGAGAGACTACGAGGATGGATCATGTCGCAGAGCAATCTCCATGCACCTGATGCCAGTTCATAGCCCATGTAAAGGGTGTACAAGTTTTCACAACCCTTCCCTGTGCTCTTGAGTAACAAAATCAGGGAAAAACCAGGACTTTTCTAGCACTGCATTTCCTTGCATATCAACAGAATGGTTTAGGTTGAAGTGACCTTAAAACCCTTCTTGTTCCACCCCCACTTCTGCAGGCAGGGACACCTTCCACTCTCCCAGGTTGCCCCAAACCCTGTCCAACCTGGCCTTAAACACTTCCAGGGATGGGGTTTAATATCAATCAGAGATATTCTTAAAGAAAAATCAAGTGAAGAAAAAGATGTTACAAGATCCCCTCATTTCCAAATGAAATTTACAAAGAAATGCATGAAGCAAACACAGAGCTACAAAATTTCCCAGACGCTTTAAAAAAAAACCCTCTTGCCTGTAATCTCTGACCTTCAGAGCACAGATTTTTGGTGCAGAATCAAGTTGAACCCATGGAATTAAAAAATGAACTCTTTTGGAACAGTAGAGATGCCTTGAGCACTGCCCTTCCTGGGAGGGATTTTACTCCACTCTGAATTCCCAACCTTTTGGCACTGCTTTGGAAAGCCAGACATAGCTGGATATTTCCTAACAAAAACCACTTTATTAGGAATAGAAAGAATTTGTGCTGGTTCTGAGCCCCAGTTGTTGCACAGCACTATCAAGCTGCTAAATCTCATCCACAGTTCCCACCCCAGAAGTTTCTTGTCAGAGCCAAGGATGGATAAAGCCACTGGGGGAACACACCCACCCCACCAGAAGTCCAAATCCTTTTTTCCCATTGCCCACACACGTGTGTATGGCACAAAAAGGAAAATTAAAACCTGCTCTAGATTGAAAATATTATTCCTTTTATTAACTTAAGCTATTGAACAGCAGGTTTAGTGTCAAAAGCACAAAAATGTGGTGTTTACTTTCCATAGGATTTCACAAGAAACTGATTTGAAAGGCTCAGTGATTTTTCATTGAGAAACTTCAGAAAACTACAGCAGGAAAGAGACCTGGGCAGGGAAAGGGACTATAACACACAGAAATAAAGAATTTAGCAAAAGTTATTTAAGGGAAGAAAAATCCAGAATCCATAAAGGGAAAAGGAATGGAAAACACCCATAACTGTTCAGCACTACAGGTGTAGAACATCCTTAAAATTCCAGGGAAAAAAAAAAAGACAAGGAAGCATAACAATAATCACAAAAACCCCAATATTATCCTCATTTATGCCCCTGATTGCACCTACCTCTGTGAGTACATAAAGGAGGACATTTCCTTGCATCCAACACCAGCAAAGGAGTAATCCCACACCTCAATCCAGGCAAAAAAACTCTGGGAAAAGGGACTCACTTAAAAGCAGTGGCACTGATGCAGAGCAGGTGAAACCAGTGCAGCTCCCAGGTGGGGGTGTGGGAGTGGTGCTGCCTTCCCAGGGCCTGAATAAAGGATGAAACTGGGGGAAAATGACCTAAACACTCACAGATGGGGGCTCAGAAAGAAACCGCATTTCAGGAATTTTTGTCAGTGATATTTCATGTTCAAGTCAGAGATTCTCACCTTTATCAAAGAATCCTGGCCAGTTGCTACATCTTGGATTCAGGATTTTCATTTCTTTTAATTATCTGTCTGCATTACTTGTTGTTTACTGGGCACACTACCTTGAGAGGTGACTTTTTTGTAGAGCAAGGAAGCAGCAGCTCCTGGATTTGGGAATTCCTTGCACACAGTTCCTATCACACTAAAGTGTCACCATTTCCTCAGCTGGGTGGAGCAGTGGAGCAGGAGCAGCTGGGCAGTTTAGGGGTAATTCTGGGATCTTCTGAGACACAGCCACACCTGCACCCCTGGCAGGCTGTGGGATACAGGTGTCCACATTCCAGATGGGATCCAGCATGGGGCTGGTCTGGGAGCTGTGGAGATCGTGGAATTGGGTTGGAAGGGACCTTAAAGCTTATCCAGTGCCACCCCTGCCATGGGCAGGGACAACTCCCACTGTCTCAGGCTGCTCCAACCTGGCCTTGGACACTGCCAGGGATCCAGGGACAGCCACAGCTTCTCTGGCAATTCCAGCCCAGCCCCTCCTCACCCTCCCAGCCAGGAATTCCTTCCCAGTATCCCATCCATCCCTGCCCTCTGCCAGTGGGAAGCCATTCCCTGGGTCCTGTCCCTCTGTCCCTTGTCCCCAGCCCCTCTCCAGCTCTCCTGGAGCCCCTTTAGGCCCTGCAAGGGGCTCTGAGCTCTCCCTGGAGCCTTCCCTTCTCCAGGTGAACATTCCCAGCTCTCCCAGCCTGGCTCCAGAGGGGCTCCAGCCCTGGAGCAGCTCCGTTGCCTCCTCTGGACTCGCTTGAGCGGCTCCACTAAAATAAAGGTGAACAGTTAAAGACAAATATTCTGAGTGAGCTGCCACTGAATTAAAATGGGATTCCACTGGTTTAGGTGGAATTTGGGCTGGGAAATGCAGCACTTTGTGTCCAGGCCCAGTTTTGGCTCAGTCCAGAAAGGCTCCAGGCTCTGCTCCTCTCATGGAGCTGCAGCATCCGACAGGGCCATCCATCCTGGAATGCATCTGGGAACACACTGATACTTCAGGAGGGTATCTGTGAGCATTTTAATTCTGTTAAGACCAAAATAATGATAAACAAGGATAATAGTTACAAAAATTCCCCCTCCCAAAAGAGTCCTAGAAATCCTAATTTACTGGCTGGTAGCTGGTAAAAGAGAAATACAGTAACTTAATAATCTGAGCATAGCAGTTTTCAGTAAGGAAAATTAACTAATTCATTATCACTTCTAATTTGCTGAGGCATAGCTGCCATATTTGTAAAATCAGCAGGTTCGGAAAAAAAGCAAGTTTTTAATGAATGTTCTTTTTCTCCCCGTCCCAGATCCGTAAATGATACAATTACTTAGCTCCCTCTAGTGCCAATTCCTAAAATAAATTTCCCGCTAATGACTGCATTCACCAATGCAATCATCGGAGCAAATTAAAAATTCACTTGGCAATAATTAACTAGTGAACTCTCAAAGGATGGAGTAAATTGCCATGAACCAAAGCAGAATTCAACTGGTGTCACAATTACAAAGAAAGGTCAAATGTAGGCTTTCTGCAAGAACACAAATGCGCCATGGACGTGCAGACATTGTGGGGTTTGAACAATCGAGGCACACGTGCCGATGAGGAGCAGGGAGCAGGGGTAGCACACGGAGCAGCTCCAGCATTCCTCTGACATTTCCAATCCCCATTATTAAAGTTGCTTTTTTTTGTTTTTTTTCTTTTTCACCACACCGTTCATTTCCAAGGCTGGATGATAAAAGTTGATCATTTGGCATTCAAAAGATGCTGCGTGCTGAAATAGGACAGCTAAAAAGATGTTTATTTTTAAACTTAAATGGTAAAAAAATTCCCTTTTTTCATTATAATATAATAATAAGAATATTGGTTATAACAACAACAAATACATACTAACAGTAATAATACCAGTACATCCAGAGGAGTCCTTGTGCTCACCCAGATGTTGGAGGAAAAAGGCATCACAGGGGCAGGAAGGTTCTTCATCTTGTATTTCTGCTGTGGTTGTACTGTAAATTAAAATAACCCTGAAAAAACCCCAAAAAACAGATTATTTGTAAGAATTTTTGGGGGTCTCTTATCATTGCGGGATGGTTGTTCTATGCCCTGTTTCTGGGGTTTTTTCCTTTGCTTCCATACACAAAACACTTCAAAAAAAAGATTTTCTGTGCAGGACAAATGCTGTAGTTACCTTTTACTTGGAGTTTTAATGCAGTGGCCATTCTGCAAATACAGGTGTAAAGCAGGCCAGGCTTAACTCGGAAGGGATGTCACAGCCCACCAGAAAAGAAAGTTCCAAATTGCCAGAGGGCAGGGATGGATGGGATATTGGGAAGGAATTCCTGGCGGGGAGGGTGGGGAGGGGCTGGGCTGGAATTGCCAGAGAAGCTGTGGCTGCCCCTGGATCCCTGGAAGTGTCCAAGGCCAGGTTGGAGCACCCTGGGACAGTGGAAGTTGTCCCTGTCCATGGCAGGGGGTGGAATGGGATGAGCTTTAAGGCCCCTTCCAACCCAAATCATTCTGGGATTTTGTGATGATTAAAATCTTTCCCAACCAGCACCTTCTGTCCCTTTTCCAGGCTGTTCCAGCTGCATTTCTCTGCTGTTTTAGGAAGAGCAGCCCCTGTGAAAGCTGCTGTGACTATTTCTGAAAGGACACTCAGCTCTCTGGGAACGCCAGCCTCGGGCTGTTCATACATATTTTTAAAAACCCCAAACTCAGCTCTTGTTTAGGCTGTGAAGGACAGGGCATCCAGCACTGCCCAGTGATCTCATCCCGACTTCAGTCACCTTTCTGCAGGAAAAGTGAATCTCAATCCCAGGCTGAGGTGGCCTAACCTCAGTTTGCAAACATTACTGGCTGCCAGGTCAAAAAACGAGTCTGTTCCCATTCCAAAGCAGCTCTGAAGGCCCTGGGGTCACCCTCACACTGTCAGAGACTGAAGGCTCACCCCAAACCTCCCCTCCTAAGGCTCCTTTTCCATCAGAGCTGCTCCCATTTGCAGCCACCCTGGGAACTCGTGTCAGCCAGTCCATGTTCCTCCTGGAACTGCAGGCACTGGGAAGGTGAGAGCAGCCTGGAGCCCTCCCAGCACAGCTCCAGGAGATTCCTCCCTTTGTGATTCCAGGATTGCAGCGAGCTTCGGGAGAGGGCTCACGTGGATCTGATGCCTTTTCTTGGTCTTAAAATCAAGAGCCAAACACGGTTAGAAGGGAAAAAGGGATTTTACCTTGGTATTTATTTTAAGGATCTTTGGTGCACTCCGTCCTGGTGGAGCACGCTGGAATGCACATCCAAATGCACACCAAAATGCACACCCCAAAATTCACCCCCCATGAGCACCCCCCGAAA
>VZRV01010564.1:0-12248 GCA_013398115.1 Falcunculus frontatus
TAAAGCTCATCCAGTTCCATCCCACGAGGAGGGACACCTTCTACTGTCTCAGATTATTCCAACCTGGCCTTGGACACTGCCACAGCTTCTCTGGGCAGCCTGTGCCAGGGCTTCCAAACCCTCACAGGGAAGGATTTCTTCCCAATATCCCACCCCAAACCCCTCTCAGTTTAAGGACAGGTGAAGGGGCCTTGTCCATCACAGGGGGACATGGAGAGGTTGGTTCCTTGCCATGGCCACGAGTTGAGCTCAGTTGGGCTTGGCTGGGATTTAAACCAGCCATTATGTGTGATTATCAGGCTTAATTAGATCCAGCTGTAAACATGGATGGTTGGTCTGGAATTAAAGTCACAGAGAGAACTTCAGTACAGCTTTGAGGTGGTTTGGATGGGCAAGAGAAATGCAAATTCCAACAGGATTTTACATTCCGAGCCTTCTCCCAGCAGGTGTTTCCTGGGGGTCACCTGTGTCCAGGTGCCTCCTGCAGGCTTGGGAGCACTCAGGTGAGAACATAAAATACTCCACAGTGTGAGGGACGGGGTTGTAACTCATGGTTTGCTCACCCCAAGCTGACCTGACCATCCTGAGGTCTCACCTCTCCTCACCTGGCCATGAGAAGGAAGCAGAGGTTCAACGTTCTGCCTAAAAATCCCATACTTGAGAAACTTCCTGTCCTTTCCCCGTGGCTACAAGTGGCTTAAAAATTTGAGTTTCCAGCACCAGGGGAAGCCTCAAGTAGCAGGACCCTGATGCAGCACAGAAGAAACCTCAGGCAGGTAGAAAATACAAGACTTTAATACCCCTAAAACCAGGGCCACGAGGAGCTCGAGCTCAGCAGGGTTAATTAACACAAATGAAACAAATGAGCAAGTGTGGGGAAGTCACGGAAAGTGATCCCAGAGCTGTGGAGTGAGGATTGTTCCTGGGGGCAGGGATCCCTCAGCCCTGAGGGTGAGTTTGCAGCAGGGACAGGACAAAGAGGCCACTGGGGTTAGGGACTTGGCAGGACCCATGGCTGGCACCAAGGGTCATTGCTTTGTGGTGAATGCTCTCACGAATCCCCACGTCTGAGCACAAATAATGCTGTGTCTTGGAGGAGCTTCCTGGCTCCTGCCCTTCCTGACCCGGTGGATTTGGGCGCTGAGCTCTCGCCCAGATGAGCTCAGGGAGGAGCAGGGGCCGAGCTCTCTCTGCCCTGGGCAGACACCGCTCACCCAGGGGTGACAGCAGGGACAGGACGAGAGGGAACCTCCCCAGGCTGTGGCAGGGGAGGCTCAGGTTGGACATCAGGAGGAATTTCTCCATGGAAGGGGCTGCCCAGGGAGGTTTGGAGTCCCCATCCCTGGAGGTGTCCAAGGACGTGGCACTCAGAGCTCTGGGCTGGGGACAAGGTGGGGATCAGTCCCAGCTTGGACTCGGTGATCCTCGAGGTCTTTCCAGCCTCAGGGACTCTGGGATTCTCTGAGCAGGTGGACAGGTGAGACCATTGACCTTCCAAGAGGTCCCCAATCCCCAACGATGGATTTGCAGACACCCTGGATTCAGGGACATTGATTCCTTGTTGTCCCTGAAGTGACCCAGCCTGGCTCCCGTCCCCACTGCTCCTCACTCCAGGCTTTTTGCTAGGAACAGGCTCTGCCCTGGGCCCTCCTTGGGCCACGTCCAGATGGTGTTTGAAGGGCACTGTTTGGCACAGTCAGATGGCAATGGGAAGGTTTCAGACCCTTGTCCTGGCTCTTTCAGTTCCCCAGAGCTGATGGAGCTTGGGAAGAAAATCCCTGGCCCAGGGCTATGGTAAATCCATAGCCCAGGGCTGCCGTGTTTATCTCATCAGTCACCCTGTTCCAGGAAAAGGGAGACTCCAAGGGAACAGGGAACACAGCTCACGGCCCCAGAGATCTCTGCTGCTATCAAGGAGTTCAATGTTGGCATTAAAATTAACTGAAAAAAGGTCTCTCTGTTCCCCCAATTCCTTCAGCAAGCTTCTGCAGAGCCTGCCCGGGAACGAGACTCCTTTTCCCTGCTCCAGTCACTTTGGGGAGGGCAAAGCAGTGGGAGGAAGGCAGAATTCCTTTGTGAAGACTCACCAGGGAGCTCTGCCTGGACACTCACAGCTGTGGTCTCCGACTGCTGCCTGCTCAGCTCCTCAGAATGTTTTGCTGAGGCTTTCCAAGAACAAAGATGTTGTGGGAGATGATCACGGATAGGCAAAATCCGAGGTGGAGCCAGTGGGAGTCCTGAGCGTGCAGCTGAGCTCTGGTGGGTAGGGCTCATCCAAAGAGGATGCCCCTCATCACCCTCAGCCTTTCTCCCTGCAGACAGAAATAAATGTAAATAGGAGCTCTCACCCTGCTGAATTTCATGTGTGGGTTTCCAGCATTAGGGAAGGGGGATCAGGGAGAAGGGAGGGGCCCAACCCCACAACACCAACAGGTTCCAGATGCTCATGGTGCTGTTTGTGCCTCATCGTGCACCCACATGCCCTGCTTGGCATCCAGAGATGGCTCCTGGTCTTCCAGGCTCATGGCACAGCTCATCAACAGCACATCGAAAAGAGGAAGCCATTAAGAACAAATTTATCAATGCCCAATCCAGAGCCCTTTGATGTCAGCTGGGAGACTGGGATGGGAGCCTGGGCTTGGCAACCAGCCCTGAGCACCAGCAATCCCCCAAAATCCACATCCCCTCAGGCTCTGGGAGCAACCCCAACCTCATCCCCACCCCAGGCTGCCCCATGGCTCTGCTCTGTCTTTGTTAAATCACAGATCCTGTGCATTTTCCAGGATCTCAGCTCCTTCTGGAGCGTTCCTGGGGAGGAATCACATCATTTTTGGGAGCCAGGGAGGCTGTGTGTCTCCAGCATGCCCAAGTGTGGCTGTAAATTCAGCAGGAAGCTGTGTTCCCTGGGACAGCTCGTCCTCCCTTCCCTCACCCAGTAGCAGCCCAAAGCTGCTCCCCCCAGCTCTCCCCATCCTGCCCATTCCTTGAAATCATCGAGAGTCAGGAGCCAAAATCCCACATTTCTCAGGATTTAGTAATCAACGTGTGATGGAATCAAGGTTGGGTTGAAAACAACACCTCCAAAATCCATCCTGGGCCTGGAAAAGGACAGCATCCACAGAGGATGAAACACCAGCCAGGAGGGATCCAGCCTGGTTTGGGAGCTTTTACCTGGCTTTAAAATCCAGCAGGGAAAGTTCTCAGTGCTTTTTCCCCACCTCTAAACACCTTCAGCAGCCACTTCTCTCCCTCCATGGCATTAAGAACGTGCTGGATAACCCAGCCACGAGCGTGGAGGGCAAACCAGGCCGTGTTGGGGCATTCCAGGGGCAGCTCCAGCTCTGCCCACAGCCCTCTCACCGCCCCCCAGCCTCCGCTTCCCACCCATAAAATATTCCCAGTTAATGGGTTTCCATATAAATATGAGGACGTGCCCTCCCCACCAGTTTACTCAGAGCACTGACCCCTCTCTGGGGTCACAGGGAAGCTGTGGGAGGTCCCCAGGTTTTCCAAAGGAGAGGATTTCCCTGCATGGACACCCAGGAGCTGATTGATGGGCCCAAGAGGGGCTGTTGGAGGGGAGCAGCGCTGGGGAGGGATTACCAGGAGATTTAACAGCTCAGGTGGATTAAGGGTGATTTGTCAGTTGTCTGCCTTGGGTCTCCACCAAAAAAAAAAAAAACAACCCAACCAAAAAAGTGGCCAAGGGCTGGGAAACATTCAGGAGGTAAAACCAGAGCTGGCCTTGGGGTTTGAGGGGTCGAGGCTCAGCTGTGCTCTGGTGGGAGTGAGGAGTGCCCGAGGCAGAGGTTCCCTCCAGCAGCCCCAAAAACCCACAGTGGCCACCTCGTTCTTCTGCTCCATGGAACCTCCTGAGCTGGGAGGGACCCACAAGGACCACGGAGCCCAGCTCCTGTCCCCAGCAATCCCAGGCTGCGATTCCATCCACCACCACGGACATGACCCCAGCTCCCAGCCCAAACCTGGCCCCGTTTCTCCATCTCCCTCCGGAGCTGGTGGCTCAGCTGGATCCCAGCTCTGTCCTCCCAGCAGCTGCCCCCAATGAGCTCCAGATGGGGGTGGGTGTGCAGGGGCTGCTCCGGGGGGAAGGAGGAGGCAGCTGAGGCTGTTGCTGCTTTTATCTCCCTGGTTTTGTTCACGGGAAGGGAACGAGCGCGTGGCTGCCAAGGATTTACTCTAAGGGCACCCCTCCAGGAACCCTTTTACTGCTGTCACATGCAGCCCCTTCCAGCAGCTCCCCACCACCACCAGCCGTGGCTGCAGAGCCCAAGGAGTGCCCACTGATCCCTGGGGAAGCTCCCAGTGGGTCCCAGTGGGCGGCAGGGAGAGCACAGCCCTGCTCAGACACCTTCCCACAGGTTTGTCCTCCTCGGGGACAGAGGGTCCAGCTGGCTCTGGGGTGCCCTACAGGCTCTGAGTCCCATCCTGCCCTGAAATCCTCCCGGTGTGAGGGGGGGGAGGCCCTGGCACAGGGTGCCCAGAGCAGCTGTGGCTGCCCCTGGATCCCTGGCAGTGTCCAAGGCCAGGTTGGAGCAGCCTGGTGATGCCTCCTGCAGCCACCTAGAAACAGAGACTAGACAAGAGGAAGGAAATAAAGACAGGTATTTATTTGAAGGGCCTTCAAGGTACACCCTGGGGGAGCCAGAGGCTGCTTCCAAAAAATTGGACCCCAAGATGGACAACAGGTCACGAGTTCTTCACACTTTTATAGGTTTGGATCATTTGCATATCAGGGTTAATTCTCCAATTAAAGCCCCAGTTTTAGTGATGTAACGCCCCTCAGCTTGCCCCCCATTTGGATCTTTATTTTACACATTTTGGGCCTAAAAACAGCCTGGCTGTCCTTGAAGGCAAAGCCTGGAGAGGCTTTGTTATGTCTACCTAGTGCAAGAGAGCAGGAATTACAGGCTCCAAGGAACTTCAGAGTTACACTCTAAGCAGTACAGGATTTAAAAATATAAAAGTTAAAACTTAAGGCATCACTGGGACGGTGGAAATTGTCCCTGCCCATGGCAGGGGGGGCACTGGAGGATCCTTAAGCTCCCTTCCAACCCAAACCATTCCGTGAGTCTCTGCTGGAGGCTTTTCCCCACTTTCCCACACCACAGAGCTCCTGCCAGCCCTGCTGTGGCAGCCGTGGGGACGAGGGACTCCAGACTGGGGACTGCAGAGTGAAATTCCCGTGACAGCAGAGCCCTGAGGCTGCAGAGGTGCCTTGGGCAGGAGCTCCCCTGTGCTGCCCATGAATGTCCTGCTCCTGGTGAGCTCTGCTGGGCTCGGGGCAGTGGGAGGCCAAGAACTGGCAGAGGCTGAAGCCCCAGACCCCAGGAAATGGGGTTTGTGTGTTTTCCCTCACAGCCCCGCTGATGGATAATTGGATTGAGAGCAGCCAGCATCTGCTCAGGGTTATTTATTGCCTTTAGGAGGCGAGCTTTATTGGGAATTATTTCTGTCTTATCTTATTTTTGGTGTCTGTGTTGGGTCTGAGCTATGGAAACATCTGGATGCACCAGCATCCCCTCTGTGAGGGATCAAATGTTCACCAGGCAAAGGCAGCCCTGGGTTGGGCTTTGCCAGGAGCCTCCCTGCTCCAGGGCTGAGTGAGGCATCATCCTGCACTTCCCAGGCTGGACCACGGAGCTCTCTGCCAGTGGGACAAGGGACAGAGGGACAGGACACAGGGAATGGCTTCCCACTGCCAGAGGGCAGGGATGGGTGGGATTTGGGAAGGAATTCCTGGCTGGGAGGGTGAGCAGGCCCTGGCACAGGGTGCCCAGAGCAGCTGTGGCTGCCCCTGGATCCCTGGCAGTGCCCAAGGCAGGGCTGGAGCAGCCTGGGACAGTGGGAGGTGTCCCTGCCATGGAATGTGCCAGTGACACACCCAGGTCATCTCCCAGTGCACAGAAACCCCCTCTGGGCCCATTCTCCTCTCTGAGCCATTTTTCCCTTACTTCATCAATCCAAATATTGAGGATTTTATTCCCTCCAATCCAGCCATAAGCCCTTTTCCACAGGGCTGCTGCAGCAGGGCTGGGGCTGAGCTGGCCCAGGAGCTCCTCCTTTCCCAGGAGACCAGGCCAATTTTTTTTTTGGTTACTCACTCTTATTTACTGCAGCTCTGCCAAGAAGGTGCTCAGTGTTTTACAGGCCCCACCAGAGCCCGTCTGCCTGGAGATTTGATTCAGGGCAGCTCCTTGCACAGGCTGGCACAGCCCCAAACTCTCCTGATCTCAGCCTGGCTGATTGGGAAGGGATTCAGCAGCAGGGAGAGCCTGGGGCAGGGGAAGGTGCCCCAGCCACGGCAGGAGGTGGAAGGAGATGAAATTTAAGATCCAACCGAATCCATTCTGGGATTCTGTGGTTCAATGGCCACGTCCACAGCGAGAATGAAACAACATCCTGAGCTCTGCAGGCTGCAGGAACCTCCACGAGTCACCTCAGCACTGAATTCCTCCCCCCAAAAAGCAAAGGACCCTCAGCCATATCCCTCTCACCCTGAATCCATCAGCTGGCTTCTCCCTCCCGTGTCATCGGGAAGGAATTTGGGCTCTGTTTGATAATCAGAGAGGGATCAGAGCAGCACTGAAACCCTCTGACCACAAAGATTTCGGCAGGGCTTTCAAGCCTCCCTCGCTCGTGTGGCCGCTGTCCAAGGACCTGCTCCTTCCCGGGCATCCCCAGCCCCGCTCATAAATCAAAGCATTCCAGCCCCTCTTTCCTCTCCATGAACGCTCACAGAGGTTTCTTCTTTAAAAAAATTCATCTGGGCAATTGTTCAAAAATGCTAAAATTACCTGCTCCTTTTATTCTCTAATGACAGCCTGTGGAGGCGTAATTTAACCCAGACCCGAAAATGTCTGCTTTAAGGTTAAAAAGTCCCCCAAGCTGAAATTCACCCAGCAGCAGCCATGAGAAATCAACTTGCCCGGTGTTAATTTTTGGTTCCTCTCATTAATGAAGCCGAGGAGGATCCCAGGCCAGGGGGGGTCCAGCTTTGTGTTATCCCAACTTCACATCTCCAGTGCGAGGTTTCATGTTTAATCTGTTTTCTGGAACCAGAGCCTGGGGAGGATGGAAAATCACAGAATCTTGGGATCGTTAGGGTTGGAAAAGACCTGCAAGATCGAGTCCAGCCTGTGACTGAGTGTCCCCACTCCCACTACATGGGAAGTGCCACGTGGATCCCTGTGGATGCCTCTGGATCCTTTCCAGCTCAGGAGATCCCGTGATGATGATGATGATGATGATGATGGTGATGCTCTTGTCCTTATCTCCAGCAAAGATATCCCCAGGAACGCTACACCCTGTGAGGAAAGAGCCACACTGGGTGCCAAACCTGTAACCTGAACATTTCAAAGCAAAGACACCGAAGTGCCTCCACCTCCAGCTGATTTATCCCAGCGATTTCCTGGGAATTCCCATGGATTCTCCTCAGCCCTAACTCACTTCCTACCTGTGACACTTCACTGGGGATGGGGCAACATCGCAGCCCCCACCCCCAGGCCTGAGGGAGCCCATCTGGAGCCACAGCAGCTCCCTGCTGGCCCCATGTGGGTGCCACAGCCCAGGAGCCACCCCAGCCCTAAGTGCTTCCAGGCGGGAGAATCCCGGCTGCTGCCGGGCCAGGAATGGGAGCCAGAGTCTCCCTGAGAGCAGATGTCCCAGAGGGAACGTTCAAGCCTTCAGCTCCCCCATTAAAAACGTGTTGGGAGGGATTTGATGACTGGGTTTGACAGAGGGAAGAAATCCCTGCGGGTCCTGGCAGCGATGAGGATTTACGAGCTGGGGCTTCGCTTCGGGTCTGATGCTGGTATGTGGGAAAGGAGCAACAAAAACCCCCAAAACAAGGAGGGATGGTGTCTGCATTCCTGCTGCCTGAATCAGACCTGTTTCCTGGCAGATCCAGGCCCTCCCCAGCTGCAGGGACTCGGGGAAGGTGCAGCAGCGGCTGCACTCATCGGGTCACGCCACCTCCTAAACCAGCTCCACTCTCCCTCCCTTCTTCCTCAGGGGTGGAAATTCTTCCCCTGTCACTTGTGAGCTGTTTTTAGGGATGTGGTGGAAGTTTTTGCCCCGGTTTCCTGAAGGGCAGAGTCTTTCCAATCCTTTGCCTTCTTTGGGATCCAGGGTGAACGGAGCCTTGGGATGAACCCAACCTGCCTCAGGTGTCCCAGCTCCCTCCCCTTCATCTCCCTGGAAAAGCATCTCCTCAGGCTGGGAAAGGAGGGAAGACAAACCTCCCAACCCTCTGCCTCCCTGCAGGGTGTGAACAGCTTCCAGAAATGCCTCTGGACACGGCGATCCCTCACCAGGGATTTGGGATCACTGCTATTTATTGCCCCGGGAATGGGAATGGGAATGGGAGCCACGTGGCCACCAAGCCCTGGGTGGGCTCTGAGGGAGCCAGCCCGGGGCTGAGCATCCCCCTGGGGCCCTGGAGCTTCCTCCTGCTCTGCCTCCTCTCCCTCCTCTCCCTCCTCACCTGCTCCAGGCCACGCTGCTGAATTCCCGGCGTTCCCACCTGGTTCCTCACCCCGTGCCTAACACAGACGTGCCTGGTGTTTCTCTTCCAGGCAATATAAAAATGAAAGGAGAAAAATTATAGGTTATTTCAAAGCCCTTCGCTTCAAAAACATCCAAACCAAATTTAGGCAGCCGAGCCATAAACGTTGCTTTTATTGCACACACAGAATTTCCCTCTGCAATATGATTCCTCTCGATTTATGGTTCTCCCAGAGCTATTCATTCAGGTCTTTTCTTCTTCTTCTCCTCCTTTTTTTTTTTTTTTATTTCCTCCCTATTTTAAGTCAAATAATTCATAAATACTTCACTCTGGAGCGTGCTTTATGAGCATTATTATGATCACTTGGATGTGGAAATGCCTGTGAAGTTATTACGAGAGTTTTAATACAGCACAGACTCCCCAGAGGGGCAGAACAACTCCATCACACTCTGGAGGGAAGAGCCCTCTTGTGAGGCTCTTTGCTTGCCCAAATAATTAGGATTCTGCAGCCCAGATATCCCTGAATCCAGTCAATCACAGTCCCTGGGGTGGGTTTTAGTTCTGCCATCACTGGCCAGAGTGAGACAAGGGCCAGGTCTGCAGGTCCCCATGAGATTTTCAGACCCAAACACACAAAAAAAACCCCCTAAAAATATTGTAAAAATAAAAAATGGTCAGAGGAGCACCAGCGGGGCCATTGGATTGTTGGACTGGATGATCTTAGAGGTCTTTTCCAACCTGATTCTATGACAAAAGGTGTAGAAGAGCAGGTCACTGATTTCCTTGGAGTTCCCAGGGATGAAGGAGGCCTGGAAAACCCAGATTGCCCTGGTCGCAAAGCAAACACAATTTTTCTGTCATCCTGGTACTCATCACACGCTGCTGAAAACCAGAAATCCCCTCACAGGGCTGGAAGTCAGAGCTGGAAACCACTGGAGGATTTTAGGGGAAGAGAGAACCCAGCAGCCTCAAACCACACCGAGGTGGAAATAGGAACTCACAGGTTCAAATGGATTTTCTGGGATGGCTGAGCCTTTCCTCAGGGTATCCCAAGGAAGGGGCCGTGCACATTCCCTGGATTCTGCATTTCTCCTCCTCATTCTCCCATGGAAATCCATCGCTGGGGGCAGCCACGGCCCAGGAGCTGCGAGGCCAAACATCAATGGGGGCACATTTGGATTCGCCAGGAGGTGCCGTGGGATGGCACCACCCCCCTCCAGCCCCAAAACCCCAGGATCCTCCCCAGGACCACCCAGGAAGAGCTGCAAAAGGAGCCCACGAGCTCTGTCTGCTGCTGGAGCACCCCTGCTCCCCAGAAAATCCATCTTCACCCTTGGAAAACCCCCCCAGGAATCACCTCCGTATCTCCGAGGTGTCTTACAGCCACGGAGGTGCAAATATTTATCCATACTTGGGATTGCAGAGCGAGGCCTGGTTAAGTGTTGCCAGACTCTGGAGCAGTTGTTGTTTTAAGACCTGAACCGTGGACACCTGGCTGGAATTAATCAGGGAGCAGGGAGGCAGAGCAGAGCCCTCATTAACCCTTCGCACGTCAATGCCAAGGGCACGGGGGCAGCCCGTGTCAGCTGTCAGCAGCCTGGCAGTCCCAGAGGCAGGAATGCCCTGCTCTGCTCGCAGATGGAAGCAGGATTTATCTCGCTGCTGTCACCAGGTGCAGGCTCCCCGTGCCTCGGGGAGAGCAGCAGGAATAAATGTTTATGAGCAGAGAATAAAACACGAGAAAACAACTGCCTCCAGCTCCAGCCAGGAGCTGGGAATGGAGCAGAGACCTCGGGAGCTGGACACATCCTGGAGAAACTGAGAACACCAGGAACTTCCAAAAGCTGTGTCCTGCAGGAACAGCCCCACCTGGCTGAGGAGGTGAAGCAGGAGCCAAGGACCAGGATCCTCCTGCCCACGGTGACCTCAGCACTGAACAATCCCCACCCTGGGTACCAAAACACCCCAAAAAAAGGTCCCTGGACAGCTCTCTTCATGCCTCTCCGTGTGTTCTGTGCCCAGGGAAGTCAGAGAGGCCGGGGCAGGGAGGATTTGCTGCTGAGCACCGAGGTGGGGGTGAAGTTCTGCTCTGGTGAGATGTAAACACACCCCGTGCCCCCTTATCACGAGCGGCTTCATCTGGAATAAACACCAGCCCCAGGTCGGGGCCATAATCTCTCCCAGATGCTTTTGGGGGCCTGATCTGAGGCTTCAAACCTAAAATGGGGGGGTCAGGTAACCCCCACCCACTGCTTTCTCTCTCCAGAGTCAATTTTCTGCCCCAAAACACCGTCCCTGGTGCAGAAACTGAAGGATGGTTCCCATGGGAGGTGGCTGTGGCTCTCCTCCTCCACTGTCCCAGGGTGCTCCAAACCCCATCCAGCCTGGCCTTGGACACTTGCAGGGATTTTTCAAAGTGCAAACAGCTGCTCTGGCCTTGAGAGATTCAATTAAAAAATTAGGAAAAACAAGATTTTTCCTCTTTAGGCCAACCCAGAGTGAAACTTTCCCATTTGTCCCAGCAGACCAGGGCTTTTTTTTTTTTCCTTAAGTGGAGTCAATGAAAACATCTTGTTCTCCCCAAAATAAAACATTTCTGGGTTTGCAAATGCATCTTTTGAAGGCTCTTGTGGTCCCCTGCTTTTTTTAATTAAAGGCAGGCAGATTTCAACTGGGAAATGCCACAGCTCAATAAAAGGCAAAGCGTTTAATTTCAAGCATATCTCAAACAAAGCTGCAGCTTTTCATCCCCAAAATACTCTTTTTTTTTGGTTCGAGTTGTAAATAATTTCAAAGGACCCAAAATAACTTTTATTTTCCCTCCAACAAATGTTTCATCTTAATTTCAGCCAGCCAAGCTCCCAGTGATTGGAGCCAGACCCTTCCCAGTGGTGCCCAGTGAGTGGACAAGAGGCTGGGGCATGAGTTGAGACCCAGAAATTCCCTTTAAACAGAGGAGAAATTTTATATTTTCATTATTTTTTAAGTTAAGGGTGGCCAAATGCTTGAGCAGGGCAGTTGTGGGGTCTCCATCCTTGGAGAAAATCAACTCCTGACCTGGAGAACCTGGAGGAGGGAGCCCATGGGAATGTCTTGAGGGTCAACAAGGCCAAGAACATTCCAGAGCCTAAAGGGGCTTCAGGAGAGCTGGAGAGGGACTGGGACAAGGGATGGAGGNGCATTCCAAAACCCAAAGGGGCTTCAGGAGAGCTGGAGAGGGACTGGGGACAAGGGATGGAGGGACAGGACACAGGGAATGGCTTCCCGGTGCCAGAGGGCAGGGATGGATGGAATTTGGGAAGGAATTGTTCCCTGGGAGGGTGGGGAGGGGCTGGGATGGAATTCCCAGAGCAGCTGTGGCTGCCCCTGGATCCCTGGAAGTGCCCACGGCCAGGTTGGAGCAGCCCGGGATGGTGGAAGGTGTCTGTGCCATGGCAGGGGTGGCTCTGGATGGGATTTAAGATCCCTTTCCACCCAATCCAGGCTGTGATTCCGTAATATCGGCTTTTGGAAGCACCATCAGAGCCCGTCTTTAAGGAGCATCAGGCTCAGGCTGGGGGTAAACTCACCATTCCTGCTTTTCTCTTGGAGAAATCCCGCGGGAATTTTTTTCCTGCATCCATCTCCTGGTGCGCGGGGACCTCTGCAGCCCGCGCCGAGCATCGCCCGCAGCCGGGATCGGGATGGGGATGGGGATGGGGATGGGGATGGGGATGGGGATGGG
>VZRV01010564.1:12353-27922 GCA_013398115.1 Falcunculus frontatus
GGGATGGGGATCGGGATCGGGATCGGGATCGAGGTGGATCCATCGCCCTCCCGCGGCTCCGGAGCCGCTCAAAGAGCCCGTGATATCCCAGGTTTCTACAGGCGGAAAAGGAATTTTGGGTGGCTGCAGTGTCCCGATCAGCACTGCCTAAACAGGAGCAGCAAATCCAGGGAAATTGAAGGAGGATGCTCCCAGGACGGGCAGAGTCTTTCCAAAGAGTCACACCGGTCCTTCACGGGAGATTTTTGCTCTCAGGTGGGAAGAACGCGCTCTCAGGTAACACAAAATTCCAGGGAAAAGTGCGTGTGGGGAAGGGAGGGAGGCTGGAAAAGGGAAAAAAAAGCTGCTTGGGGAAATACCTGGCACCAGGAAGGACCCAGATCTGCACCAGCCGTTCCCTTGCCTGGTATTGCCCCCTCCAGATGGGCAGGAGTTGGGCTCAGCACAGAATTCCCGGAACGGCAGCGCTGGAAAAGCTCCTCAGTGCAGCTGGGGACACCCAAGGAAACGGAGTCCCGAAAAGAACATTTTCCCGGGCAGAACGAGCTGGGCTAACGCGGTGTGTGCTCAATGAAATTCCTCCGGGATCAGAGGGAGCTTGGACAGGGAGCACCTGCTCCAGGCCCGGGCCAGCAGCCAGCAGATGGCATCCACAGGCCGTCACATCCAGGCGGGTGCCTCCCTCTGCTGCCAGGCTCGGATCGCCTCGGGAAACGGGAGAAGAACATTTGTCACGGAAAAGTGAAGGGAAAAGGGGAAACATTCACCAGAGCCAGAGAGGATGTTGTGGACTTGGACAATTCACCTCGGAGCCATCAAGCGTTACAGAATTCCTGGTGTCTCCTGTCCCCTGGAACTGCTGTCAGCTTCCAAGAGAGAATCCCAGACTGGATGGGGTTGGAAAGGAGCTTAAAGATCATCCAGTGCCACCCCTGCCATGGCAGGGACACCTTCCACTATCCCAGGCTGCTCCAAGCCCCGTCCAACCTGGCCTTGGGCACTGCCAGGGATCCAGGGGCAGCCCCAACTTCTCTGGGCCCCCTGTGCCAGGGCCTCCCCACTCTCCCAGGGAACAATTCCTTCCCAATATCCCATCTATCCCTGCCCTCTGGCAGTGGGAAGCCATTCCCTGTGTCCTGTCCCTCCATCCCTTGTCCCCAGTCCCTCTCCAGCTCTCCTGGAGCCCCTTTGGGCCCTGGAAGGGGCTCTGAGCTCTCCCTGGAGCCTTCTCCTCTCCAGGTGAGCACCCCCAGCTCTCCCAGCCTGGCTCCAGAGGATGGTCTCTTTCTGTGAATTATTGAACACAACCTTTTGGCAAAGAATTTTTTCCCAAAATCCAACCTGACCCTGCCCTGGCACAGCTCGAGGCCGCTCCCTCTTGTCCTGTGGTTCCCTGGGAGCAGATCCCGACCCCGCAGCTCCCCCTCCTGAGGGGCAGAGCCACAGCCCAGCTTTGGAGCAGTGAAAATCTCAGCTCCTTCATTCACCTTCAGGTGTGCAAAGGGGCCAGGATGGAGCTCAGCTTATGGCTGCAGTTCTGGACACCCTGGGAGCAGGAATTCCCTCCCCGAGGATGAGCACGAGCAGCTGCCGGCTCTGTCTGCCCAGAACCCAACCAGAGGCCGAGATTCACCCCCAAACCGACCCTGCCATCCAATCCCACACCCCACGCCGAGGCCACCTCTCCCTGTCTCAGGGAATGATGCGCTGCACCCAAATCCCTCGGAGCCCTCCCGCGGGATGACGGGCATCCCCGGCTCCCACTGAGCGCTGCGGGCAGAGCTCAGCCCCGGCAGCACCATCCATCCACCCGCAGCGAGAGTGCGGGCAGAGATTTGGAGCCTGGCAGCCAATTGCAGCGGCGCTGGCACGGGGAGGGGGTGCTCGGGCTCGTCTCTCCTCCCCTCCCCTCCTCCAGACCCCCCCTCCCCATCCCCAGGGCCGCCCTCTCACACAAAAGCAGGGAATTAGCTGACTTAGGGGAGCGGAGGCTCAGCCAGCTGCGGGCGGAAAATCATAATAAAATACCTTGGAGGGGAGGGAGGGAGGGAGGCGGCCGAGGAAGCGGCGGCCGTGGAGGAACGCAAATAACTGCCCTCAATCCATCCCTGTGGCCGAGAGAACCGCAAAGCAGCGGCTGCTGCGGGGAAGGCCGAGCTGGATGCATCCCCACGCTCCTCCATCCGCAGCCGGATCCAGGGGCTGCACCTGAATCCATCGGGAGGAGGAATGCCGAGCCGGGATAGAGGCAGGATCGCCTTTGTTCCTCGCTGAGCACCGGCAGCGGTGAGTGGGCGAGGCTGGGCACCGGCAGCATCCAGCCGGGATTTGCCGGGTTTCCTTCTCCTTTTCTTCTCCCTCCATGATGCCGCCGGGGCTGGCAGGGAGCGGCTGCCAGAGGCGGGGAGGGGGGGAAAGGTGGGATATTCCAGAGCCTGGAGGTGTCTGGTGCAGGGAAGGCAGGAATGGAGACAGAACTGAGCCAGGTGGGGCAGGGACAATCCGGGAATGACAATGCTGGGAATGACAGCACTGGGAATGACAGCAGGGAGAGAGCCCTGCAGTGCTGGCAGCCAGCTCTGCTGATGCCAGTGCCTGGAATACAGAGGGATGCTGAATTCACTCGGGCCTTTACACAGGTTCATCCCTTTAAAGCAAATAACACCCGGATTGATCTCCTCCGGATCGTGCCCAGCCTCCAAAGGAAGCAGGAAAAGGCCTGGGAAGAGCTGCACAGCCCCGGTCAGACTGCTCAGTGCTGATGTCCTGTGCTGGGGACAGACAGAGCAGCCCCAGGAACCACCCCGGACCCCACATCCTAAAAAAAAATACATTCCTACCCAGCCAGTGCCTGGAATAATCCCAGTGGGAAGGCTGAGCTCAGGGGAAGGTTCCAACCCACCCTGCAGTGGGAGGGTGGATGCTGGGCCCAGCACAGGAGCTGATTCCACCTGAGGATGCTCCAGAGCAGATTGGGCCTGACTCTGTTCCCTCGGGGCAGGATCCAGCTGGGAACGGGGTTTGTGCTCTCCCTGAGCAGCCAGGACTGATCCCGAATCCTGGGCCAGGCTTTGTTGGGAGCTGCAGGCCCAAGGAATTGGGTACAAAGGTTTGAATTTCTCTGTCTGGCACAAACCTTCCAGTGAAGCAAAAAAAACCAACCCCATTTATGGGGTTCTAAGGGCCCCTGGGTTCGTGAGGGTGAAATCCAGCATTGCTGGATCTGAACCTGTTCCTACCAGTGCAGGAGAAAGGCCAGACTGGGAACACACCCCAGGCTGCCCTCAGCTGAGCTGCTCCAGGTTTTTGGAGTCTGCTTTGGATTACCTGGAGCAAGGCAGGGATGTGATTCCCCAGGGGTGTGGAAGCACAGCCCTGTGAGGGCTCCTCATCCCCTCCATGTCCCCGTGGGAGCAGGGACATGCAGCAGTGCCAGGAGTCTCTCTGCAGAACCACAGCCTGTAACTTCCATCCAATCCAGAAATGTGGGATCTGGGAATCTCCCAAGGCAGCCCGGGACGAGCTCGCTCTGCTCTCCCCTCTCAGCCACATCTCGTTCCCCTCAGCAGAGGGGGGATTTTTGTGGAGATTGGGGTTGGAAGAGAAGTGGGAAGGGAAAGGTGTGTGGATATCAGTGCTGCTCCCCAGGGAGATGAGCTGGGATCCGAACAGATCCACAGCTGTGACCCAGGGCCAACCTCACCTCCTCCTTCTGGTCCAAAATGTGCCAAGTAGCCCCAAAATCCCGTGTTTTGCTGCTTTGTTCAGCACAAGCAGCTCTCCCACTGCTTTTCCACGCAGTGTGGCAGCAGTGTAGCTCAGGATGCTCCATGCCAACCTCTCTGCCTCCCCTTTGCAGCCTGAGCCCTTCCTGGAGGGATCTGCTGGCTCCAGCCCCTCCCTGAGAGCCATGGGAACCACGGAGGCCACGCTGCGGATGGAGAACGTGGATGTGAAGGAGGAATGGCAAGACGAGGACTTCCCCAGGTGAATTTTATTTTTTCCCTTGAGGAACCATCAGGGCAAGGAGGGGGAGGGTCCTTCCCACAACCCCAGAGGCAACAGGAGCTGGAACTCCAACAGGAGTTCGGAATTTTCAGAGGTGCTCTGAGCACATCAGAAATTTTGGGATGCTTTTGGCAGCCCTGTGTGAGCATGGGAAGGAGGGAAAGGAGCTGGGTGTGGAGCACTGGGAGATGAGGATGGATACAGGGATACACGAAGGGATGGAGGGTGGATGGATGCACATGGGAGTGGATTTATGGACTCCTTCCCAGCCTCTGAATCAAGCAGTGTCCTCCCAACCAGAGCAGTGCTGCTGTGCCAGGAATTTGCCAGGGGAAGCAGAGCCATTGGGATGCAATGGATCCAAACGGGTGCCAGCTGTGGGAAATGAGGTGTGTGGGTGACAGGAGGTGCCAAAGTGGCACCTTCCACCTTCAGAGCCACTTCATCAGCAGCACAGAGGTGCCAAAAGCCATCCCTGTGAGCTCTGTGTGCTCTGAATTCCCTGCACCCACCCCCATTCCCAGCGTTCTTCCCACATCCAGGCTGCCCAGGGAGGGTGTGGATTCTCCCTCTCCTGAGACATTCCAAACCCACCCGGACACACTCCTGTGTCACTGCTCCAGGTGGCCCTGCCCGGGCAGTGGGCTTGGACTGGGGGATGTCCACAGCTCCCTTCCAACGCTGACAATTCCAGGATCCAGCTCTGAATCCCTCTGGGCACCCGGAGCACGGCCAGGCCCAGCCCCTGCTGTGGCTGCAGGTGCCTGGGGGCTTTCAGGGCTGCCCCAGCCCCCTCCAGCTGCAGCCCACAGAGCCCCAGTATTCCCAGACACGGAGAAAGGGGCTCCTGTTCCCCCGGGATGAGCCTGGCTCTGTTCATGCCAGCTCCAGCTGCATCCCCGTGTGAGCCCCTCTGTGCTCCCTCCCACAGGACACCTCTTGTCCTCCCGCTGGCTCCCGAGGGGCTCAGCCAGCCCCAGCGTTCCCAGGGTGGGTTTTATTTCCCTCCGAGAACAGAGCTGCTGGATCTGTGCCAGCCTCAGGCTCCCCTCTGGTTTTTAATGGAGTGAAAGGAGAGGGAAGTGTGGAAAAGAAAGGGATGGATGGGAATCATGGAATGGTTTGGGTTGGAAGCGACCTTAAAGCTCATCTCCCTTCCAAGGGTGGGGAGTCTTTCCAGCAGACCAGGCTGCTCAGAGGATAGTGAAAGGAAATCGAGGTGTAGAAAGGAAAACGTTGTCCCAGAGCTCCCTGGAAAATCCGGGATAAAGCTGGTCTGGCTCCGGGACACCTCGGCACCAACCCAAGCATCACCCAGGAGCTCTGTCCCACACTGCCCATGCCAGCAGCAAACTTCCCCCAGCCATGGCCAAGCCTTCCAGGGAAAGTCCTCCTGGAAAGCCCCCAGCACCACCAAACCCGGGAAAATTCCTTGGAAATGAAAGCTGGGAAGAGGCAAAGGGATGCGAGCGGGGCCGGGATGAGGCCGGAGCCCTCGGCAAGAGCTCCCCAGCCTCCTCCAGAGGGATTCAGTCAGGAATGATGCGAGACAGAGCCCAAACAGCCCCCGGGCAAACAAGGGAAAGCCAGCTGGGTTCTACTCGCAATAAAAATAAATAAATTGTCCTTTTCCAGCTGCTTCCCCGCTGGAAGCGCTGGAATAATAGGGCAGAAGCTGCTGCATGTGGGACAGCAGCTCTCCAGCAGCTGATTTGCTGCAGAGCTATTTTTGCCTGGCTGCGATCAGCCAATCTTGCCCCGAAAAAAGGGGAAAAAAAAATGGAAAAGCCACATCCTAGACAGAGATCTGGGCCGGGAAAACAGAACCCAGCCGTTCACTGGGGACACGGGGCGACATTTCCCAGCACTTCCTCCCTGGGAAGCCGAGGCGGCCGAGGAGGAGCCGGGGGAGCGGAGCGGGCGGATCCGCGCTGCCGCGGCTCCCGGGGCTGATCTCGGCCGGCCCGGGGCGGGGATGCCGTAGCCGAGGCGCGGGCGGCGCGGAGCAGGAGCATGCTCACTCCTGCATCCATCCCTGCATCCATCCCTGCATCCATCCCTGCATCCATCCCTGCATCCATCCCTGCATCCCGGCGTGCCCGCTCCATCCCTGCATCCATCCCTGCATCCATCCCTGCATCCATCCCTGCATCCCGGCGTGCCCGCTCCATCCCTGCGAGCAGGGACCGCCCGGAGCCCGCGGAAGGGGCTGGCGCAGGGCAGCGGGCACCGGCACGGAGCAAAGCGGGGCCCCCCGACCCTCGGGAAAAGTGCTGCGCCCCCCGAATTCGGCATCCGGGGCTGAGCGCGCTCGGGAAGGAGGATTTCCGCGGGAGGCAGTGATTGGAGCAGCCTTTGGGAAGGTAAGGGAGGCTTTTCCTTCACCTCTGGCTGGTGGATGCTGCCCGGAGATGAATCCCAGGATGAGGGAGCAGCTGCTGGGTGCAGCACGTACTCGGCAGCAGCTGCCCCCCCTCCGCTCCCCATTTTGATGCTGTGTCACCAAATCGTGCCAGGCGCCAGCTCCCGGGCGGGTAAACAACAGCCAGGCCTCGCTGGGGACAGGAGCGGGACAAGCCAGAGGGGGCAGAGGGATTTTTGTTACTGCTCTGGAGTCTCCGGGCAGCCCCAGGGGTCTGGGTGCCTTTGATCAGGCCCTGAGCTCTCATAAATATACAACGACCAGCAGCAGAGGATTATCCCTTAATCTACATATTTATAGGGTTTAATTTGGCTGGTGGCCCCGGTGCCATGGCAGCAGGAAGAGGATGGGCTGGATCCTGTCCCCATTGTCACCTCCCTTCCTGTGTCGCTGGGCCATCAGGCTGCTGGACAGCGACCTCTGCACAGGCCCGTCCTCATCCTCAGAACTCCTGGATTTCTCCCTGTTCCGTCCCAGGGCTGTCCCAGCAGCAGGATTGCACAGCTGGAGGAATGAGCTCTTCCCTGGGGAGGGGGAGCTGCCAGGAATGAGGTGTCTTAGACAACGTGAACCTGTAGAGTTGGTGGGGTTTGGTCAGGAAGTGTCAAACCCAGACAATTCCAGGGGACAGGACAAATCCCAGCTCCAATTAAGGGGAAAAGCATCTGGGAATGCCCAGGGTGGGCAGTGGAGAGCGAGGCTCAGCCACAGCAAAGGTTCCTCGCCACAGCCCAGAGCCAGATTCCCACTTCACTCACTCCAGTGTGGGTCAGGAGCAGCTCCAGCGGCTTCAAAAGGGTGACAGCAGCTCCCTGTGGATTGATTTTAGCAAGGAAAACCTTTAAATCCATTGATGCCTCCAGCCTCCAGCTGGAGGGGCTGTGATTTGAACGTGGAGGGTGAAGGAGCTGAGCACGAGAGGCTGCGAATCCCAGGAAAGGAGAGGTGGGTTTGCCTCTGGCTCCAAAATAGGGGTTGGAGTGCTGATGCCTGGATTTTAGCATGGAATGAACCTGATCCCAAACCTCAGCAGGGGCTGGGAGTCACCCAGTGGGGGCTGAGGTGAGGATGAGGTGACAATTGAGGGTCACACATGGGGTTTGGTCCTGCCCTCGAGCAGAGCCAGCACCAAGGAGCAGCTGCTTCCCAGGAAAGGTGTTTGTGGCAGGCCTTTGGATAGAGTTGTGATGGATTGGGATCGAAACATCCCTCCCTGTGGACTGTGGCCATCCCAGAGCACTGTCAGGGAATGGGGATAGAGCACCCAGCACAGAGGGGGTTCTCTGGTGCCCTAATGAGGAGCCCCAGAGCCTGGCACTACCCCTCAGAATTCCTGGGGAGAAAAAATGAGGATAATATGGAGAAAGGGAATGTTGCCAAGGCCATCTGGGGTCAGGATTTGTTCCCTGGCTGGACTTTTCCATCCCGTGGCTGAATGCAGGGATGGTTTGGAAGCCAGGGGGGATTGCACAGTACTCCAGGTGGGAAGCACAGATCCTGGGCTGCTTCTGGGCAAATTCCCTGAGGGAATCCCTCAGGATGAGCTCGCTGGGAAAAGGGACAGGGCAGGGCACACCTGGGGTTGTGTCTTTTCCCTTCTGTCTCCATTCTCTCGGAATGACTTTCTCCTAAACCTCCCCTGCTCTCTCCTGTGGTTTTCCCTCGTGTCCTGCAGACCTCTCCCAGAAGAGACGGGGATGGAGTCGCTGGGAAGCCCCACGGAAGACGAGACCACATCCTGTAAGTACCAACCTGCCTTCCCCAGAGCCCAGAGGAGACTGAGGTGCAGGGGATGGCAGCTTGCAGGCAGGGAGAAAGCCTTGGATTCTCCACGAGAAAAAAAATTCTCATATGGGAGAGGAAGCCAGCAGGGATTTGGATTTGTTCATCTTTCCCGAGAAGCTGAGGGAGGAAACTGGGATCTCAGGAGTGTGGGCACTTCCATCCCAGTGCCTCCCAGTCCCTGATCCACCACCCTGAGGGCTCCATATCCATATTCCATCATGGAATATCCAGGATGATGTCTTGCACTATGGATCCAGGCCTGGGACACCCTGTCAGTTGTTCTCCTTTTAACTCCAGCTCCGCCCAACACTTTGAACTTTAACGGGGCGCATCGGAAGCGGAAGACACTCGTTGCACCTGAGATCAACATTTCCCTGGACCAGAGCGAGGGCTCCATCCTCTCTGACGACTTCCTGGACACACCAGATGACCTGGACATTAATGTGGATGATATTGAAACTCCTGATGAGACGGATTCCCTCGAATTCCTGGGGAATGGGAACGAACTGGAATGGGAAGGTAAAAGGCTGGTTCTGGGTGAATGTTTGCAGGGGTTGGGGTGGTTTTTAGCCTCATTTTAAAGGCTTTTGACACAATTCACCACCAGCAGCTGAGGATTGATAAGCAGAGGGAGATTTTGAGGTTGTTTCTATCCTATTTGGGCAATGGAGCAAGACTAAAACCCATAAATCTGCACAGATCAAGGCTGGAGGTGAAACACGATCACAACATCATCCCCAGGGTTACCAAAGCTCTTCCCACATTCTCTCCAAGGCAGAACTATTCTGTCCCTTTCCCAGATGACACCCCCGTGGCCACAGCCAAGAACATGCCCGGGGACAGCGCAGACCTGTTTGGGGATGGGGGCACAGAGGATGGCAGTGCCACCAACGGCCGGCTCTGGAGAACCGTCATCATCGGGGAGCAGGAGCACAGGATCGACCTCCAGATGATCAAACCCTACATGAGAGTGGTGACACACGGAGGTGAGCACGGGGAGGCCACAGCCCAGCTCCCTGCATTGCTTTGGGTCCCTCTTTGTCATGCTGGAGGGGGTGCCAAGGCTGGCTTTTAGGGGAAAAATGTGTTTAGGGGAAAAAAATCGCTGTTTAGGGGAAAAAAACAGTTTGTTTGGTACCTCTGCATGGCAGAGAAGCACAAAAGGGCTAAAAATATTGAGAGATTGTAGTGAGGTTTGAATTAACAGCTGGAAGGACTGCACCAGTCCCTGAGCTGCTCCAGGGCCCACACATCCACAGCCAGAGCTATTCCCAAAATCCAAGCAAAGCCAAGGAACAACCCAGCTTTGAAACCCCCAAATTCCTTCCCCTGAACCCCAAATCTGCATTATAGCCAAAACCAGGGGGAAATCTCATAGCAAAGAAGGTCTGAAGAGGGACAAACGCTCACCTGGAGCTGAGCAGAGACACAAAAACCAGCCCAGGACCAAATTTCACTGCTGTTTTTCCCTCAGCTCTGGACATCTTTCCCTGGAAAGTGTCACCTGTGTTTCTTTGCCAGGGTACTACGGAGAAGGTCTCAATGCCATCATCGTCTTTGCTGCCTGCTACCTCCCGGACAGCAACCTGGCTGATTATCACTACATCATGGAAAACCTCTTCCTGTGAGTGCCTGCAGAGCTCTGGGAGGGACAGGAGCATGAGGGAAATGACACAACGGTTTCCCTGTGTTTGTGGCATCAGGAATCTCAGCTGGGAATGGTCTGGATCCAAGCTCCCAGTGCAGACTGGAGCGAGTGGCACTGGTGGGACGCCGGCCCCAGCTCCGAGCCCAACAAGCCCAACCATTCCAACATTCTGGTTAATTATGTCAGGGATGGACTCACATCCAGGCTGGAGACACTCCCCAGCTGGGAGGTGCTGCTGGGCAGGGAATGGAGCTGAGGAGTCCATCAGAGCTGGTGATCCCTGAGGGACACCCCGGGAGACCAAACCTCTTCTGAGACCTGTAAAGAAAGGGGCTGGAGGTGTTTCAGGGTGACACATAGGCACTTGAAGGAATCTAAAGGATGTTTTTTGAGTCTCATTTTGGTCCGTTTTGGTCATCCCCTGCCAGGTATGTGATCAGCAGCCTGGAGCTGCTGGTGGCTGAGGACTACATGATCGTGTACCTGAACGGGGCCACGCCCCGCAGGAGGATGCCAGGCCTGGGCTGGCTGAAGAAATGCTACCAGATGATTGACAGAAGGTGAGAATGCTGGTGGTGGGGCCTCTTCATCCTTCCCAGGCCTTTTCCCATCCTAGAATTCAAAGGAAAATCAGATGCACAACTCCTGTTCTTCAGCAGGAATGATTCTGACCCAATCCCACATTCCTCAGACCTACCAGGTGCCAGAATGGTTTGGGTTGGAAGTGACCTCAAAAATCCCCTCATTCCACTGCCCTGCCATGGGCAGGGACACCTTCCACCATCCCAGGCTGCTCCAAGCCCCATCCAACCCAGCCTTGGAATATTTTGTCAGAAATTGGTTGATGATGGTATTTCCAGAGCAGCACTCCCACAGTCTGCTGAGCTGGGATGAGCTTCCCAAGGGATTTCGTATGGGCACATCAGAGGCTGGTCAGCACCAAAACACCTGTCAGAGCCCAGCAGAGGACAGGGGAGTTTGGAAATGTCCCTGGAATGTGACACTCTGTCCCTTGGCTTCTCCCCAGGCTGCGGAAGAACCTCAAGGCCCTGATCATCGTGCACCCGTCGTGGTTCATCCGGACCGTGCTGGCCATATCCAGACCCTTCATCAGGTGAGCAGAACAGCCCCAAACTCAGCGGGGTTTGGAGAGGAAGTTTGGAATCACAGAGTTCTGGAATATTCTGAGCCGGGAGGGACTCACAGGGATCACCCAGTGCCACCCTGGCCCTGCACAGACACCCCAACAACCCCACCCTGGGCATCCCCGAGAGCACAAACACTCCTGGAGCTGTGGCAGGGTTGGGAATGTGCCCATTCCCTGGGGAGCCTGGGCAGTGCCCAGCACCCTCTGGGGGAAGATGAAATCCATCCCAACCCCCTGGCCCAGCTCCAGCTGCTCCCTGGGGTTTAATCTCACAAATCAGATTTTGAGCTCACCCTTAGCCGGGGGTGACCAAGGTGAAGCTGTCATTAGTCCTGCATCTCTCTGATACTTCCAATGACACCTCCAGAGGTGTTTTTAGGAGTCACAGGGGTGGCACTGCTTCTCTCTCTCTCTCTCTCAGTGTGAAGTTTATCAATAAGATCCAGTATGTCCACAGCCTGGAGGAACTGGAGCAACTCATCCCCATGGAGCACGTGCAGATCCCGGACTGTGTCCTGCAGTGAGTGTCAGAGGGGCCCTGGGGCTCAGGGGGCTCTGGGGAGGGGCAGCACAGACATCCTGTGAGGTGTTGAGTCAAAATCCATGGACTGGGAAGGCAGAGCCTGGGAAAAACCTGGTTTTAGCCAAGGGAGAGCCTCAGACTGTGGCAGCCTGGAGCTCCTGTCACCCTCAGAGCAAACACTAAATGGGACTAAAAGTGAACAGCAGCATTCAAAGAACGTTTCCTCTCTGTTGCAGATATGAAGAAGAGAGGATCAAGGCCAGAAAAGAAAGGTAAGGTTAATTTGGGGAGCGATGGGATGGAGAGTGGCTGGGTGACCCCAGGAAGGCACTGGAGTCTCCCTCCTTCCCACTGGGGGATGGATTCCCAATGGGATTTGTGTTTACAGGGCAGAGGAGAAACAAGACATGGCTGAGAGGGAAAGGTAACAACTCTTTTATTTATCCTTCCTTTGAACAGACTTTGGGGATGAGAACAACCCCATAGCTTGGGAGCACCCCTGGGATCCAACACGACATTCCCAGAGTGTTGGGAGCTGATGGAGGCTGGAACTGTCGATGGGAAGGGAAATTCTGGAGGGGTTTGGAAAACAAAATCCTTCACCAGGATAATGTGGCCTGGTTTTGGCCCTGATTAGAGTGATACAGCCTCTCTTCTTATTCTGTCTAACTCTGGGGGGCAACAGGGAAAGATGCACTGGCTGAGGCTGAATTGTTCCAAGAAATAAACAGGAGCTCAGGGCAGAGAGGGGGGATTGGTTTGTGGTGGAGATTCCCTTATTTTGTGTTTCTTCTCTTCGCAGCAGGCCCATGCCCCCGGCAGAGGACCAGGAAACCAGGTTTGAGCTGTTTGTGTGTCTGTGACAGATTCCATGGCATTTGTGATCCATGAACAGGAAAGCCAAGCCTGGGTTAGGCCCAGGATCCCCCAGCCCAGTGTCACCCAGCAGGCATTGTCCCCTCTGCCCATGACTGGCACTGTCTGTGTCCCCAGCACGCTTTTGTGAACGATTCCACCCAAATTCACTCATCTTTTTGTTGATGTAGTGGCAATCATGACATTTTTTTACCTCTGTTTGCTTCCTGAAAATCACTCCTGTGTCTCTGTTCTTGCCCAGCATGTCCTGAGTGGAAGCAGCACGGGTGAGTGGAGTAGGAGAACGAGCAGCCTGGCAGTCACCCACCTCAACGACCTCTGGGTACAAGACCTTGCCACCACCTTATTCCAAGTCCTGCAAATCCTGGAGCCTGCCTCCTCTGTCTCCAAGATGCAAAGTCCTTCAACCTTTTGGGAAACATTTTCCTTTAAAAAGAAAAAAAAAAAAAGAAGAATGATGAGCAAAGAAACAAAAAAGCCCCACAAAACGAAGCAAGAACAGCACTTTTCAGGGCAGGTTCCGGTGTGTTTTGGGAATGGTCTGTGGAGAGCAGTGACACAGTGCAAATACTCACTGTGTATCCTCGTAGTAAGTCAAGAGCATCCTCCAGTCCATGAATCCCCAGCCCAGACAGAGAATTTATTTTTGGTTTAAATTATAAACCCTTCCCATCACTCGCTGCTGGCCAGCGCGGAGCCCTTTCGCTTTGAGCTGCTCCCCCAGGTTCCTCCAGGACATCCCAAAAGCTGCCACCCCAGGGAGCAACGACTACAGGCAATGGAAAGAGCTTTTCCCTCCTTTTCACAGCCAGTGTGTGTTTCCTCCTGAAGATACCAAGTGCCCACGGCCTCGGCACCGCTGCCAGCCGCGGCCGCCTCGCTTCCATCGTCGCCGGTTCCTCTGTAACTCATTCCCGTGAGGAAATCCCATGGTTTTTTCCTGATTTGTCCCATCCCGGTGTTTGAGGTGCTCTGAAGGAGTCCCACATGGAATGGCAGCCTCCAGAGAACCTTCTCCTCACTGCACACACACCAAAGGGGCTGGGTTTAGAAGGAGCCTTACGGACAGAGAAGTTTTCCACGCCTCGTCTTCGTCTCTATGTCACGACACTGGACAATCACTCACTGCTGATACCTCCTAAAGCTGCTAAAGTGTTGGAAGTTTCCCTCATGAGGGCTTCATCCATCAGCATTCCTGCCTGGAATATCCCCCTGGAGAGTGCAGGGCTGGGTTCTGTAGCCGAGAGATGCAGGTGTGACATCGACTCCTGGAATTCGCATTTTGGACTCGAGAGGATTCTGTGAGCAGAGGGGAAAAAGAAATCAAGGAACAACTCTCTGGCCAAAATTCTTTGGAAACTCCTGATTTCACCAGAGCCAGCTTGCCCAGAGAAGTTGGGGCTGCCCCTGGAAGTGTCCAAGGCCAGGCTGGACGGGGCTTGGAGCAGCCTGGGACAGTGGAAGGTGTCCCTGCCATGGCAGGGGTGGCACTGGATGGGCTTTAAGGTCCCTCCAACCCAACCCATTCCAGGATTCCCTGATTCCATGATCAGGTAAAACCCCTCACAGACACCTGCAGATGAAGAATTCCCTGCCTATCTCACCACTTCAAGGAGAATTCTGGCAAAGCAAGATTTTTCCTGAAGGTGGGAATGGCTCTTCTGGACACACAAAGCTGCTTTTTCCTTCCTTTCAGTGAATCAAAGCACTCTGGATGAGATCCTTTTTTCCCTGGATGCTCCAAGGAAGCACCAAATGTACTTTTTAACCTCCATTCTCATCTGAGACGTTCTCCTCACACTCTGCAGCCGTGGATGGATTTGCTGCCCACACCTTTGCATGGAAAGCAGAGCACTGCACCCACAGCGCCAACCCAGAGGCTGAAGATGGAAAAAAATCCCACATTCCACCTCAGTGGCATGTTAAAAAAAAAGCACCAAACAAGCTCATCATGAACCAATTATTGATAAAATATCCCAAGGCCAGATTGGATAGGGCTTGGAGCACCCTGGGACAGCAGAAGGTCCCTGCCCATGGCAGGGGTGGCACTGGATGGGATTTAAGGTCCTTCCAAACCAATCCTGGGATTCTACAAGGAATTCTGTGCTTTGAGGCAAGAGCAGCCCTCCAGCTCTTCCTGGAGTTTGGGTTTATTCCAGGTGACACCTCCTGAGCTCCCAGCTCTCTGTCTGGAGACAGAAGCAGCAGCCAGGAATTCCCAAATTTCCATTGCAGAGCTGGGGGTCCCTCACACTGGGTCTGCCAGAGGCACTGAGCAGCCCACAGAGGTGAAGGAAGGACTTGGCTGATTAAATCCATTTTAGTTGTGACTCTAAACAATCACAGAGCTCCTCGTGGTCCCACAGTCTGTGAATTCACTGAGAATACTGAAGGTAGATTTTCCTTTTTTTTTGCCTTTGGAGACTGTTTTTATGGATTTAGAGAAAAATCATCAGCTTTCCATCAAGAACGTGACCCAAGCTGGGCACTGCAAGGGAATTTGCAATTATATAATGAATAAAGTGGATAAAACTTTGAATGATGGGTCAAAAATCCAACTCCAGAAAGATTTTGTGCACCAAAAAACGTTCACAACCTCATGGAGAATACTGCTGTCATGGAAAACACGGATGTGGGAGATGAGGAATCCCAATCACCTTTCCTGTGGGGGCTCTGCTTCCTCAGCAGTCTCCACACCAGAATGTGCTTTTTGGTTGTTTTATTCCTTTCCAAAAACACTCTGTCTGCATCTCCAGGGAAAAAAAATACAGAATGAGCAGATCTGACAATGAAACTTCACATTTTTCCAAGTGATTCCTTCAGAGCAAGGGAATTTCAGCTGGGAAAAGGACAGATCCCCAACTTCCCTTCACGAGACGAAGGCGGGCAGTTGTCTCCACACAAAAGTCAATTTTTAACTTCTTGGAACCAATCTTTTTGTTTGTTTGTTTCAAAAAGTGCACTTTCTGATGGAGCACTCCAAGTGGTGTGCACTAGATTTTAATTTTTCACAGAGTTTTAGGAGTGTGTAAAGTTTATGTTGATGGATGGAGGGATGGACGGATGGAGGGAGGGATGGATGGAGGGAGGGATGGATGGATGGATGGATGGATGGATGGATGGATGGATGGTGGTTGCTGGAGGGAGGGATGGAGGGATG
>VZRV01010565.1:0-16431 GCA_013398115.1 Falcunculus frontatus
GCACAGCAGCGACCGCGCTACATCAGATTGCAAAGATTTCAGTAATGCCAATGAGATCTCATCCTGCAAAAAATAAGCTGGATACATGATGCCAAATGAAGAGACACTGACACTGTCAGGAGGGCTGGCTAGATATTAAACTACCAGGTAGAAAGAATGTTAGAGAGTAAAACGCTGACGGCTAAGTAGTTTTCCTTCCTCTCAGACTGTTCTTGCTGTGTAACAGGAAATAAAGGTCTCCCTCTTCTGTGTGTCAATTTTTCAAGTGGTGGAAAAGCCAGCTCAAGGTCCCTTTTTGTCCAGGATTGGAGGTAGTGTTTGTAGCTTTTTAATCCAGACAAACATTACCCCATCTTTTTCCTCTTTCCCTTTCAGTTCGATCATTAATTAGTACTATTATATGTCAATGTACTGTCTTATGGTGATGTACTACAAACATTTGTATCCTCCCAGCTTGAATTTTCTTACTGACCCTCTTTCACAGGCACTTATAATTAAGCCCATATTCCATATAATAGACAGTTAAATCATTTACAGAATTTTTATTTGGGTAAACATTTCTTGAAAATGATTTATTTTAAACATAGCCAGTTTGTTATTTACACAGTCAAAAATACATATAAAGTAAATCCTTTTATAAAAACTGAACTGCTATGTTTAACTAATGTTTTGCCTATTATAATTCTGAAAATTAAAAGTCCTGTATTTCATGCTCCAAATTGAAGGAAATTCTCCCTCCCACATCTATTGTCACTGAATCATAACTCTCTAAACTTTTCCAAAAGTCATTTAACATCACTATTAGTATTTTTTAGCTTTGCAGCTGCTTACAAAATAACCCAAAATGTGGGTAACAATGGTTTGCTTCGTTTTCCGAGGTAATTGCCCATTTGTAAGGTTCTGTCATGCCTTTGACATATTCTAAAATAGTCTTTGAATCACAACTACATGCATCATGCTTCCCTATATTAAAGCAGCTTGTCCCCAGCAATTATCAGATTACAGCAGTCCAGTTTTCAGTACCCATTTCTATCAATTTTGTGAACAGAGATTTGTTCCACAGTGCCTTGATGCTATAAACCCACCATACTTTGTTACCTTTAAGTTCTTGCAGAATGAGAACCTGCTTGAAAATTTCTCTGCATGGTTTGCTATCCCTTTTGAATGACCACAGCTCCTTCATCTCAAGCACTGTCTTCTATTTCATTGCAGACCCACATGCTCTGGGCGTGGTGACCTCTTTAAATATCTCACCTATAAACCTTTCATTCTAGTGAATGCTGCATACTGTGGCAATTTGTCTGTTGGGATCATCAGTCTTGCTCTTGAGGTTCACATATGCTCTCTTCAGATGTCTTCATCCAGGAAACACCACATCTCATTCTGCTCACAGATCATAAGATTCCTCTTTGGTTTAGGTCCCTAATCCCTCAGACTCAGAGACTCTTTTAACTTGTAAGAATAATACTGAAAGGGTAAAAAAAGACAATAAAACTGGATGTAACGACAGCCAATCAGTCAGTAACACCACCACCTCCCCCTCTGCCTTATATCTCCCTTTCTCACTTACAATCAGCAGCAGCTGTAGTGCAATTAAACTCAGCAGGTGTTCGGAGGAATTACATTTTATCACCACCATCCCCTCTCCTCCTCTGTTCCCCCTTTTCTCCCCCCACTCCCACAAGACCCAACTGCCTTTCTTTATGGGTCTATAAAAAATAGAGCAAGTCAGATATATAACAGCACTAAAGTATCCAAAGAATTAGTAACAGAAGATGATGATATATTGAAGAAAATGTGTTCACAGACATTCACAGGGATTTTTTGGAATAAAAACATTAATATTCCTTAAACTGATAGTTATAAACTCTTCAAGGTGTCTTCATTGTCTTTTCACTTCATGTAAAGCCCTTAACTTGATTGTACAAGGTTCTGAACATTCTTGTCTGGATTCAATAATGTGATTCATCATATGATTATGAAAACCATGATGATGCTTTCATGTGGGCTACTTGCCTGCTTAAAATTACCTAAGAATGCAAGTGCACTGATGATCATAGTGCTTAACACCTTGCAGTATCAAATGTTAAATAAGTAATATTATTATCAACTCTCGAAAATACTAAATCTGAAAGGGTTGGATGGAAGATCCAATTTTCTTGTTACTAGCCACTACCATAAGTCAATGAAAAACTAATTTGAAATATATTTTATAGTGTATATTGCCCCTTAGAAAGAAAAAAAATCCTTCCCATTTAGTATTTTTTTCGCTGATTCTTGTTCAGTGTTTCCTCACTTTCTTAGGTTTCTTTAGACTTTCTCTATGATCAGTCATCCTGTTATCTAGCAGATATTTCTATTTGTATTCATTCAGCTTTACCAGTATACTGAATCACTACAGGACAGTAATGAGGCAGATGATAGTGGAAGTGACAGAGTATTCTAATGATAAAATGCCAAAACAAAGTTACCACTTTTATATTAAAGTTCACTCTTTTTTTTACTATGAAATATGAATTTTTTCAGATCTCACTGCATTTAAATTGAAAACCACAAGGCCAGATTATAATTTTTAAATGTTCTAATTGATACTAATATTATAGAAACAATTATTTATTTTTTGAATTTACTATTTTAAACACTTTCAGAATTTAACATTTTACTTCACACAGCATACATTTCTGTGTGCTAATGTTAATGCAGTAGTTTTCTGTTACACTTTTGCCTAAGAGCTTATTCGAAACTGGATCTTATGCTCTTCTGCTAATAAAATTTACTGGGGCGAAAAACAAAAGTTTTAATTAGCAGGACCATGTGTTTCAGCATCACAGGGTACATTTGTATCACTGATCTATGTCGCCTTTTTGTAGGCTGGAGCTGTATATGCCTCTGAATTAGGTATTTTAGTAACAGCTAGTAACCGTTTCAATATTTTGCCCCAAAAATACGTGAATATAATCTTCTAAAAATATAATTTTTCTTTAAATTCTTTAAAACACCCAGAAATGTGAGATTTTTTTTCTCTAGTGAGAAATACATGCAGATAAGAATTATTTTCTAGTTTGCAATGTAGTTTCATATAAGATGCTGAAAGGAAGCATACATTCAAATGGACCAAGCCAGCAAAAAAAATTCCATACTGCTCATGGAATAAGCATGAAAAGTGTGAGGAAGTCAATCATGTACTCAAAGACCATAAAAATACACATAGAGGCACAGGAACATTGCACAAACTGATCTCACTGCTGCATTTCTTAGTTTCAGACTGTTGAAGTTTATATTCTTTCATCATAGCTTTTTTTTCAATGCAATTCTCAAGTATTAAAGCAGCAAACATATGAACAAGGAAGGCTAGAACCTTATTGACTGCTCTGAACAACTTTAGGAGGACTGGAATCTTTAGAGTTAATCAGACTTTTCAACAAGTGAAGCTTTGGAATATTATAAATAGTGAATTTTGACACATTGTATGGATTGACCAGTATAGTGGTACTTGGCCCTAATGGTATAGGGGTATATAACTGCTTAACCCCTAAATCAGAAAGGTTGTTGAGCATAGTAAGAAATCCTGGGCTGTAGTTCAGGTTTTACAAGGCAGTGTGCTAAAGATCTTTTTGTTCTCTCCATCCCAGCCTTCTTTTTATTTTTTTTCCATTCCTTTTGCGTCAGTCTGTCTCTTTCTCCCTCTAAGCAGCCAAGAAATCTATTGCTCTGGCATTTCTTTCCCTCTGCATATAGCTGGAACATTTCTAAACCTTAGTTAATTGTAAAGTTTTTAGTTTGGCTTGGAAGTTATCAAAAGATAGACACTTCACCACATTTCTCACAGCAGTTTAATCTTCTAGAAGGAACTCATTAGAACCGAGTGAGGCATTAAGACATAATTCACTTGCCAAAATATGACTCGCGGCTAACAATGGACTTAGTTTGAATTCACCAAATATTTTCTGTTCTTCAATATTAGATACATAAGTTCCTGGACGTGTAGTTTCTTCTTTTACCCTTTAGTCCAGTGGCTGAACAGCCCTCAGGGTTATGAAACCCAAGTTTCATGTAATGGATCTGAACTGCTGTCTCCTTTGTCTCAGTGGTGCATTACATAATGTGGAGTATGGAAATGGCCCCAACAGGATAATTCATTTTGTCTAAATTAACTGGCAGCATTTTTACTGGGACATTGCAATGAAAGCTCATTAGCAAAGAAGAGCATTAAATCTTTATCTTTGCATTTCAGAAGTGTTGTTTGAGGAAAGAGAAATATATATATTTTTTTTTATTACCTTATAAACATCACATCAGCCGTTCTGGAGTGGGATGTGTTAATTCCAGTATGGCAAATAGATGCTGCTAGTCAAAGATGTTAACATGATCCCGTCTTTGTATAATAAAAAATTAAACAAGGTCTGGGATTTTGAGTACAAAGCCACTTTGGTCGGCCTTACAGAATTCCTGTGTAAGTGATCACAACTGAGTTAAAACTTTTTGAATTATTTCTAAAGATGGAGAGAAAAGTGGCAGTAAAGTTTTTTTAAAAAGGAAGTACTTAAAAATGCTTGAATTTTTAACAATTTTTTTATTTTGTCTTCTTTGCTGAAACAATCTTTATAAAAGAAAACCTTTTAGTGCTGTAGGTTAGACAGTACTATGTACAGTTCTGGTCTCAGTATTTCAAGAAAATATTGTGACATTAGAGAAAGTACACGTAAGGGCAACTAAAATGGTTAGGGGGATGGAGAATGTACTTTATGAAGAGAGACTAAAAAGTCTTGGCTCTTCAGTTTGGAGAGGAGATGACTTAGGAGTGATGGTTTATACCTGAGTTTTACGCAACTGTAAACAGTGCATAAACTGAATTCAGAACTGTTATTCATTAAATCTGGCAGCCCAGGTAGAAACTGCTCAGTGCAAAGAGCATGTGTCCAGTTTAAAACAATTAAAAGGAAATAGATCGTGAATTTATGGGGTTTTCTGCCATGACACTGTGTAGAAGCAGAGAATATTAGTCAATTTTAGAAAAGGGATTAAGACTAATACATGGACAATAGGTCCATAAATAGATACTAAAAGCATTGAGCATAGATCTACCTCTTACATCTCTAACAGAATAATTGTAGATGTTGGTGAAGGAGATGGACTGTAGAAAGTGTCCAGTCTTGTGCATTCTCCCTGTATATCTTCTCCTATTGTCACTGTTGGAGACAGAAAACTGGACTTGATGGTCTGACCCTGAAGAGCATTTTTTTATGTATCTGTCAGTGTCTTATGTGTGATCACAAAAGCTGGAAGAGCTGGAAGTAATATCATCTTGAGTGAGAGAGTGGTATCTGTGAGAAGCAATGACTTCCATCTTCTGATGTTATCTTAATTCAGAATTCTGCACCAAAAGGGAGTTTCAGTTTGTCATAGCTGCACTATACAAGCTGAAAATCAGCATTTTTGCCTTTTTGGAAGGCAGTTTTCTCCTAAATATTTATCAACATGCAAGCATCTCTTTATGAATGAAGAATACAATATTCCATATCCTATTTGATTGTTACCCTGATTTGAAGTCATAAACAATAGTAGTAATGGGGTTTTTTTAACACATTAGAGGCACAAAGTTAGTCGGTTGATATTAGCTACTTAGCATTTCTTGTCATTTCACTTTGCTGTTAGACCATTCTGGATGGATTGGATTGAACAAAAGTTAAGAAAGATGTAATTAAATAGTAGGCTCCAGCTTGATTTCCATCACACTTAGGATATATTAAAAATTAACACTATGCATGCAAATATAAAACATTTTGTCTAAGAGCAAAGGAATGCCATTAACTTTTGTTTTATTTTAGACCTGTTTGAGCAAAGCATTAGGACGCTAGGTTCCCTGCATGCAAAAGTATTTGCTTCCTTTCATAGAGCTACATAAATATGAGGTCCAACATTGCTAGAGTCCTATGAAGTATCTAACCAGACTATGGGTCATTATTCGCTGAGGTAGGATGAACAATGAATCATAGATTTCCCATGTGCATCTTTTGTGTGAGTGAAAATTTTAGATTTGTCGAGATAACAAGCGTGGTGGATTTGGTAGTGTTAGGTTAATGGTTGGACTCAATGATCTTAAGGTCCTTTTCCAGCTTAAATGATTCTATGCTTCTCTAGTTCCCAGCTCACACACTGGCAAGCGTCCTAGCAACCTGTTATTCCTCTATTCTTTTGTGCATTCCCTTCACCTGCTACTATTAAAACTTAGTTTGCTTACATCTGTTTGTCTCCTAATACTTTCACAGAAGCTTTGAAAACCTACAGTCTTCCAAGCTGTACTGTATTTCATATTTTCTGCTTCCTGGAGGCTGTTCTGGGGAAAGGCTTATAGATGTTGATTTGAAGTTAAGGCTCTGTTCCTTTTTCCTGCCTGTATTGTAGTTTCTTTCCTACCACTTCTGACCTGCCAGTGGCTCAGCATCTATTATGGACTTCATTGATCTTGCTCACCACTTCACTCTCATACAGACTGTCTACTCATCATCCTAGACAGCATTGCATAAATTTACATAATGTCCAAAAATATTTACTCTTGTTAAAAAACATAGCTAAGACTCCTACAGTGAAGGAGCAACCTCCTACAGTGCTTTCTAAGCCACTCTCATCCTCTGATCTCCCTGAGAGGGGTCTAGGTCTTCAGTTTCTTTGTCACTTGAGAAGGGAGAATAATTTTACTCCTCTCTCACAAGAAATCTCTCCTCGTCGTCTTACCTGCAGTCAGCTTTCACACATTTCTAGGGATAGAAATCTATGTACTAGTCCTGCTCTTGAGTCAGATGAGCATTTGCTGCTGAATTTTCTAGTTATGGGAACCAAGCAAGCTAGTCACCAGGGAATGTATAAAGTATAAATGTTTGATCTGTTCTCCACCTTATCCTGTCAATCTTTGCCTGAGGCCTCTGGTATTGTGAATGGCACTGTTGGCTAACCTCAAGGACTATCTACACATTATATTTCTTAACAGTGTCATTCACCTTACAATTAAAGCCAAGGGAGTGCATCCCAATTTTTGCTGGTTTTTTTTTCTTTTAATTGTGGACTTCTAAGTAATCTCTGTGTGTATGCTTAATTCCGTGCTTTTCCACCCCAGTTTTTCTTTCCGTTTTTCAAATATTGTAATTATCCATTAGGTTATGGAGGTGCCTCTCTTTGAAGTAGTAATTATATTTATTACTCTTTATGAGTCTCTTTTTTCTTTGACCATATTGAAAGTCAGTGCTTAACAATCATGGATTCTTAGGTAGCCATCAGTTTCCAGCTCAAAAATTAAACAGTCTCTATCTCTTATGATGATGGTCAAAACACCCTTAATTACAAAAGCATTATGCAGTAGCCGTATTTCTTAAAAAACACTAATGATGTGTTATTGGTAGATGCTGTAACACTCATTTCTAATCATTCCTTTTCTTCTCCTTGTTTCTTTGTGTACAACTCTGACAGTTTCCATTCTGATTTTTGTCCAAGTGCCAGAAACACTTTCTTTTCAGTCCTTAATTTTCAGTTCTGTTGTCTGTTACCATTACAGCCTCAATGTGTAAACAGCAACCACGGCAAATTCTTTCAAGTTTAGCTGAAAGCTGATCCGTTTCAGGTGGGCTGTTCAAGAAATTTGCCATCTGGGGGACACAGCATGTTACTGGGGTTGCCCACATGACCCAACCTTGGCAAAATGCTGGGATAACAGCAAGTGAAAAAGGCAGGAAAGTAAGAGTAACAGGATGGGTGAGTGGGACAGCCAGACTATTCACCACAGACCAGTAATTCTGAAGAGGAAGATTACCATCAGCTGGGTTAAATGCTAACAAAGGAACTTCAGAGACTTCTGAAACAGAGGAGTCAGCTTGAAAAGAAATAAGAAGTATAGGAGAAGAGAAGCTCAGAGACTTGTGGGGAAAAAAGGAAGCACAACAAGCAACACTGCTGTCTTGACCTTGGTGGATGTGACCCAGCGGCTCTTGGAGCCCTGACTGGGCCTGGCTGCATGACATTCCTGTGGATACCCCCAGGCCAGAATGGAGGCATCCAGCTTGCATTTCATGGAAGGGCGTTTAGAGATTTGGACATATGTGATAACATATTGTAGTGCTGTGGTGTATCTCTTGTGTTGCTGATACATATCATAATGTATAGGTTATTGCTTGACAGTTGAATCTTTAATAAATCAATAAACAAGGTTGAATCTGATTTGATTGATATAATATGAATATTTTCCCCTCTTATTTTTTTTCACTGTCATGTACTAAACACACACGGAGTGCTCAGCCAGTGTATATACAAACTTGAACTAAAATGAGAATGTGCAAGGAATTAAATTAAACCACACTGGATAATAAAAATGCAAAATAGTGTATTTTTTGATCTCAACATACAATCAGAAGTTATTGAGTTACCACCTATCAGTTGGCCAACTGAACATTAGCAACTTCATCTCCTTTATCACTCAAGAACCATTTAAAGTAAAGTTTTAAAGCAAAAAGCAACAAATAATTTAATTGTATATTTGATTGTAGCAAACTTCCCATTTTTATATTTAAAAAAATGATTTTACTGATTCAGGCTGATATAAAAATTTAACATTCAGGCTGATAAAAAATTTTCATCACTAAGTAATTTTCTGAATTTTTTACTCTTTAGGATGTTTTCTCTTAGACATTGCTGAGGGAACATTTCACTGTTGGAAACAAGCTCTACTTTTTAATAAGGTTGACAAGGAGAATTTTAAAGGATTATATTTAGGTAAACTCCCAGATGAGTCTCTCCTCAAAAATAATTAATTGTAAGGACTTAGAAGGAAATAACCTTGTAATTTCTGATTTCTTTGCTTGTAAAATTTTGCTATTTACATTTTATTAGTTGAGAGTCAAAAAGGTATAAAATTTCTTTGCTGTTTCTATAAAGTGATGTTTGAAGTCAGACTTCTGTCAGACTGAATAGTGAAAAATCTGTTATGCATCTCAAATATTGTGTATACAGTCTTTAGACACAAGAACTTTCAGGCTGGGAGTTGAAAACTTCTGAGTTCTTTCCAATACTGTACTAGAAGAAGGAAAACTTTTGCATTATGTTGTCTAAAATCTATGTCTAGATTTTTCTTTTAAAGTGCCATACAAATATTCTTTTAAATTTAAAATACCAAGAAATTGAAATCTGGAATTTATTTTGGTTGTGGTTTTTTTATTGTTTTGTTGGCTTTTTTTTCAGGAAGTTTTAAATTTATAAAAAACCATGAACTACCAAGACTACCATTATGGTGAAAGTATACCGACATAGTACTAAAAATTCTTTCAGAAATCACTTGCTGGCTAGCGGTAACCAACAAAATCTTTAAAATGCAACAATGCAATGACTTTAAAAGTGAACTTTGGGTGTCTTGAATTAAGAATGCAAGTATTTTCGTTTTATAGCGGGTGACTAAACACACAGAGCAACTCTAAAGCAAACACTTCATTAATCTCACAAAAAAATTAGGTTTGAAAATGTATTTTTTATTTATGTTTGTCAGAAGTTACTGAAGTAATTTTTTAAATTTCAGAAATACTCACAGAAATGTAAATTCTAATGTCTTATCATTTGCCAGTGAATAATGGAAAACTGCTTTCCCTTGATATCCACCCAAGTGTGCTGAGGGAGCTAGCAGAAGTGCTTAGTGAACCTCTGTCCACCGTTTACCAATAGTCATTGTTATCCAAGGAGGTCCCAGTGGACTGGAACACTAGAAAATGTGATGTCCATCTACAAAAAGGGTTGTAAAGAAGTTTTGGAGAACTACAGACCTGTCATTTTGACCTCGGTGCCAGGAAGAGTTATGGAGGAGATGAGCTTGAGCACCATCACTCCGTATGTGCAGGACGTCCGGCTTGGTCAGCATGGGCAGGTCCTTCATGGCAAACCTGATCTCCTTCTATGACGAGGTGACCCACTTAGTGGATGAAGGAAAACACCATGCATGTTGCATATAGCTGCTCATGGTGTGGATGGGTGCACCATTTGCTGGGTACAAACCTGGATGGATGGCCAGGTCCAGAGTGGTGCTGAATGGAATGACATCCAGTTGGTGGTGGTCGTGTGTGGTGTTCCCCAGGGCTGTCTTGGGGCCAGTTCTGTTTAACATCTTTACCAATGATCTGGGTGAGGCGATGGAGTGCAGGCAACACCAAGTTAAGCTTGTAAGATGAAATCCTGGATTTGACAATGATTATCTCTGCTTCTTCATGGAAATACCTGGGAAAAACTACATTTTTGTAGTCTCTAGTGAGCTCCTTCTGGTTTTACACTTTTGATGAACTTGTCATATTAAGAGAACATTTCTAATAGGCAGTAAAAGCCCCTTCTAAAGTGTTTGTAAGCCACATAGTTTAAAAAACCTCAAAATGAATGTCTTAATGTTTAAATTTATGCTAATTATGTTATTTCGCTTCACATAAGCATTACCTTTTTGAGTTTTGTGTACTTTTCTAGATATTTGTGTTAACTCATTATCATCTTTTTCATAACCTTGCACTTTTTTGAAAGAGAAAGTATACAAACATTTGGTTTTTTATAGTTTTGTCTGGTTTTCTGTTTTCAGTATTCAAGCACATGTCAAGACCCAGTGTTACTGACTTATTCTTTGAGTAGTTACGGAAAAGAAGCAAAAGGGGATTTACCTTTGCAGAGAAATCATTTGTGCTTTTTAAGCATTATCTTCTGACTTTGTGCACAGCACTGTCATTATTTGGATGAACATTTCATTTCTTTGGAATATATTTATTGTCTTAGTTTCTATATTTCTGTATACCAGTATGTCAGACTCTGGCAGGGCTTCATTCCTCAGTAGGTTATGCCAAGGCTGTTATGAATGTTGATGACATGCTTCAATCATGTCAATTTTTGCAGAACATAATTATGCCAGCTGAATATTAAAATATTCTTCCTTCTGATCACCGTAACTTCTTTTTAAAATTAATTATTTACTACCAGCTAATATTCTTTAAAGGAGTACAGAGCAGAAACACCTTTCCTACTAATGTACTGGGCACTAGGCTAATTAATTTTAATTTTTATCCCTTCATCAGAGGAAAATTCTTGTCCAGTACATACAAAGGTAAGCAAAAAACACCCAACTGGTGAGTTTTTTTCCAGTCAGCCGTAGTAATCTCCTTCCCAGAACTTGCTCAGAATTTGGTCATCAGACAAAGAATAAATCAATTCCTTCCCTCTCATTTTCTTTTGAGGTAGCACATTATACCTATAGAAATACTACAATAGTGCAAAAAGGTTGTCTAAATCCAGTTTGTTTACTAAAAGCCCCTGAAGTTAGAAGTATTGTCTGGCTAGTGGTGGAGACAGTACAATTTTCTTATGAGGAAATCAAACCTGTCAGTATCTCCTTATATTGACTGGTTCGCAATGGTTGATCTAGCTGTGTATATATAGAGAAACAGTAATGACATTTCAAAACAGGCAATATTTGTATTTCACTAGCAGTAAGTTCTGCAAAAGCAGGCTGCGCTTAATATCTATCACTATCTGCCAAGCTGTGGAAAAGTGAAGTTAAATATATATTACAAAATGCAAGAGTAGAAGGTAATTTGTCTTAGAATCTATAACCTAATTTTATTAATTTATTTTCAGTGATTTCAAATTCTATCCAGACATCTTGCTAATCTCTTAAGCACCACTGTATTTCCCTTCTTATGGTGCCATGTTTCCTAGGTTGTCAGTTGAACAATTCAGCACTACTAGACTTGAAATTTTAATCTGACAGTAAAATTAAAGAAAAAAGTAGTTTGAGCCGTCCTTTTCTTTAAGGTAGTTGTTTTCCCCTTCCCCACATTTCCTGTCTGACCATTGTATACTTTAATTATTCATGTGAAATCCTGGCTTTAGCATACATCAATTAGAATTTGGCCATCAAACTCAATGTAAAGAAGATTGACACTCAGATTGTCTGTCGATGCAACGAGTAAATGAGGTAACCACTTCTGGTGGACTTGATCAATGAAGTATATTAATTCTTTTGCTATTTAACAGAATATTATTTAGTTTCTCTTTTTATTTATTATCTTTCTTTCATTTCTTTTAATTAAAATGCATACATTTCAATTAAAATGCAATCATTTCATCATTAATTTCACTGTAATTTCTAAAATATCTCAATATATTCTAGGAATAAGTTTTTGGATTTTAAGGAAATGAAAGCCACAAAGGGATTCTTAATAACAATGTTTCTTTTTGTAAGAAACCAGGATAAGGAGACGGATGAAAAATGTAAGTGTTTTTAATAGAAACATTTTGCAGGTTCGTACCTTAAAAAATACTGAGTCATAGTGAATAGATATTAAACAGTAAAGAAAAACTTTGAAAGCATGGACCCATTGCTCCAGTGAACCTCACCAATTAATTATCTTCATTTTCATTATCTGAATATTTATAAAGACTGAGGTCAGTAAACTGGACCAGAAAGGGAAAAATCTAGTTAGATACATAACAGCATGTAAAATGCAATGAACAGGAAGATCAACTAAATCAAGTTGAGCAAGTGAACTAGCAACTGGAACATTAACAGGAGATTCATACATAACTGCTATTATATACTTCATTTGGTCTTTGTATATGACATACATTCACCTAGAAGAGAGGTGGAGAGGCATGTTTTTCAAGGGCATTTACTGATGAGACAAAGGCTGAAAAAAACCCAAAACCAAACCCTGAAAGAGGATGTGTTTAGATTATATTTTTAGGGAGATTAGAAGTATAAGATTAGATATTAGGAAGAAATTAATTACTGTGGGGGTGGTGAGGTGCTGGAACAGGCTGCCGAGAGAAGTTGTCGATGCCTCATCTCTGGAAGTGTTCAAGGCCAGTTTGAATGGGACTTTGAGCAAGCTGGTCTAGTGGAAGGTGTCCTTGCCCATGGCAGTGGGGTTGGAACTGGATGATCTTTAAGGTCCTTTCTGACTCAAACATTCCATAGCTCTATGATTCTATGATTTTGTTCATACAAATATGTTATGAGTATATATCAATTATAAAAATTATATTTATCACAAAAAGGGCTCAGAGATTCAGGGTTAAGAAAACTTTCTCCATTTTGGGTGGAACTTCCTTCCAAACTGTCATGTGTTTTCCAATGAGTTTCAATTTCAAGTATATATAAGTACAGCATAATGGCATTTGAAGTGACAGTTGATCTGAAACCAATGCTGCTATGCTATGCATTAAAATGAAGATATTAAGAATTTAGTGGCTACTTACTTGAAAACGGCTGATGGCGTCATTATTGTTCCTTACACATTGTTTTGGCACCTTCTGTAATGTCTTAAAAGCAGGGAAATAGCTTAGGGTGTGATAGAGTTTGCTTGCTGTTGTTTATCCAACTGTTCAAACCAGATGTCCTGCCAATAAAGTTGGAAAATATACTGAGGCATAGCTGGCATGGCTATTGATGTGCATCTGTTGCATGTTTTATCCAAAAAAATGATGTCTTTATTTTTTTATTTTTTAAGAATCCTCTCCATTTTCATATCTTAAACAAATTAAATAAACCTTAACACAGCAAAATAAGATGTGTGAGAAAGCTTGAAATAAACTATATGTAACAAATCATAAGTACACAGGAGATATTGAGCATAATTTAATGGACAGAAATATCTTCAAATAAAGGAAATATTGTTAATGAAGTCTAATACAGTTCTGTGCTTCGGAACCACATATACCAGATATAATGGTAGATGAATAAGGATATCTAAAATCAATTTAGTAACTTCCAATAACTTCATACTCAAAATGTAAAACCCAAAAGCCCCAAAAAAACTAGAGAAAAGCAAATGAAGGCACACACAGATACGCTTACACACACAAGTATAAAAAACATCTGCAGTGAGTTGGAAAACTGGAACTACTGGACAAGCAACAGTTTAGTGTTCACTTAAAAGTGCTGGGGTTGTTTCATTATTTATATTACAGATGTGTAATTACAATAACACGTCTTTGAAATTCCAAACAGAATTAGTTCTTGTTGCTGGGAATAATTAGCACTTGTACATTTTGTAGAAAAAATTTATTTCGTGCTGTAAATTACTACAGGAAATAAAACATGAAATTTGTATTTATGTTTTATATGTATTCTTTTGGATATAATTACTTTTAAAAGATAACCCTAATTAAATAGATATCAAATAAATAATAAGCATATATAAAGTATATTAAATTCACATTAAATATCACAGAATCACAGAATGAACTAGGTCGGAAAAGACCTTTAAGATCATCTAGTCCAACCTATAACCTGACACCTCCTCATCAACTAAACCATGACACTGAGTGCCACGTCCAGTCATTTTTTAAACACGTCCAGGCACAGTGACTCCACCACCTCTCTGGGCAGACGATTCCAGTGCCCAGTCACTCTTTCAGTGAAGAATTTTTTTCTAACCTCTAAGCTGAACTTCCCCTGGCACAGCTTCAGACTGTCTCCTCTCATTCTGTCAGTTGTTGCCTGGGAGAAGACACCGACCCCCACCAGGCTACACCCACCTTTCAGGCAGTTGTAGGGAGTGATAAGGTCACCCCCGAGTCTCCTTTTTTCCGGGCTAAATAACCCTAGCTCCCTCAGCCATTCTTCAGAGGGCTTGTGTTCCAAGCCCTTCACCAGCCTTGTTGCCCTCCTTTGGATGTGTTCAAGCATCTCAACATCCTTCCTGAACTGAGGGGCCCAGAACTGGACACAGTACTCAAGGTGTGGCCTCAGCAGCGCCAACTACAGGGGAAGAATGACTTCCCTGGTCCTGCTGGCCACACTATCCCTCATACAGGCCAGGATGCCATTGGCCTTTTTGGCCACGTGGCCACACTGCTGGCTCATGTTCAGTCGGTTGGTGACCAGTACCCCCAGGTCCCTTTCTACCTGGGCACTGTCCAGCCACACAGTCCCCAGCCTGTAGTGCTGCAGGGGCTTGTTGTAGCCAAAGTGCAGGACTCGGCACTCGGGCCTGTTAAATTTCATGTCAGCCCATTTATCCAGCCTGTCCAGGTCCCTTTGCAGAGTTCTCCTACCCTCCAACAGATGAACACCTGCTCCCAGCTTGGTGTCATCTGCAAATTTACTGATGGTGGACTCAATCATCTGGGTCATCAATGAAGATGTTAAATAGGACTGCTCTCAGCACTGATCCTTGGGGGATACCAGTAGCAACTGGCTGCCAACTGGATGCAGCCCCATTCACCACCACTCTCTGGGCCCGGCCATCCAGCCAGTTCTTAACCCAGCCACCTGTCCAAGCCATGGGCTGCCAGCTTTTCCAGGAGTATGCTGTGGGAGACAATATAAATACATATTATTTTAATTTATACTCAAGGTAGATCAATATAAAGAAAATCTCTAGTTTTTTGGGATTTTTTTCTGTGTCTGCCTTATTTTTATCGTAACAATTATATGCTTTCAAGCTGTAATTTTGAAAAAATATTAGTATTACAAAAATTTTAATGAATGAGTAAATCTTTTACAAATTTTAATTCTTCTGAACATGAAGAGCTAAAGACATTTATTAAAGTGAACCAGGTCTTAAGAATTTCACAGCTCAGCACCTGTCACACAACAAATCAGCTGAAGACTTGCCCCTAGACACAGTACACCTTCTGTTGTTTATCACAACATGTTGTGATATTGTTACATGTTCTGCTAACCAAAAAAATTTCATATTAGATAAGTTCAACAGTTTGACCACAAAATTCTGATTAATCTTCTTGAGAAAGGGAAATCACTTTTCATGAAACATGACACCAACCTAAAGTATTAATCTTTAAAAACCAAAGTTATGTTTTAGCTGTCTAAAGCATCACTGTTCTGACAACTTACCATGGGTTAAAATCCTTTTTGTATCCTTCTTCCCAGTTTTTAATAAACATGTTTTTGCTCATATTGTTTTAGAATATTGTCTGTACATTACAGTTCAAAACTTTGTAGGGTATACAAATATGGATTGTGACTGCTGGTCTTGATACAGATAGATTTCTGGATGCCCCCAAAATGGCTGGTACAAATTAGCACAAAATTGCCACCAGAGATCTTCTGTATAAACTCTGCAGCATTAATAACTATGAGTTTAAAACTGTAGCACTGACATACAGAGCTTTTGTGTATTTTCCCCACATACTGTCTTCAAAAGCATTTTGAACAACTCTTTTCTGTTCTCTGGGGTTTTTTGTTTGTTTAGTTTGGTTTGCGTTTGCTGCTGATGCCCAGTATCTGATCCGATGATGGTCAGATCATGGGTAAATGTCATTGATAAGATGGGTGTCTTAGTCTCATTGATGTCATTCCAAATCCTTCATCTTCTTTAGATGGGACTTTTTTGTCAGTGCATGTACTTGTATGTGATTTGCCAAGATGTTAATTAGCCATTAAAAATGTCCTTTTTTTTTTTT
>VZRV01010565.1:16482-73982 GCA_013398115.1 Falcunculus frontatus
TTAATTCAGGCTTTCTGATTAAAGGAAATTTTACAACTACTTGTAGAAGTGCCTATTTCTTGAACGCAAACCCAACATTTTTAAGGGTAACTGCTCTACTGAGAGGAAGGAGCATTCAATGTGTGTGCACACATATATTAACAAATCATCTTGACGTGCCTGCTGGCACAATAGTTCCAGAGATACATTTCTTTAAAAATACTTTTTTTCCCCATAACTGGTACATTAATGCATTCTGCATCCTACACTCTGCAAACTTTTTCAGTGTTACTGAAAAAGCTGAGCTACCATGTCTGGACATCACTGCTAACTGCTGGGCTAAGCACTGCCTGATTACTGATTACTTTCTCTGCTAGTGCACAGAAATGCTAGTTGTACCATCCTTCTCGTATTCGTCTGCTACTGTGAATTTACACTTAGCAGAGCAGACATTTGGAAAACAGTGTTAACTTCTGTAGCTTACTATCATTAATGATATTCTTCAGTTCTGCAGTTTGTATACAATACTTCTGGACAATCACTTAGAGTGAGTGGAACTTACACTGACACACTTGAAAAAGGATGAATGTCTTCTTATTCTTAAATTGAAATCCTCATAGATGTTGTCAACACAGCTTATATTGCAAGTGCATTGATCTCGCCTTGAGAGCTTTGATTTGCTGGGGTGTTGAGGCAGAAGCATGGTGAGTTTTTTTAATTAACTGACATGGGAGTGCAACTGCGCACAGTGATTAGAACAACACAGCTATCATAGAGTAAGGATCAAATTTTTGCTGAGAAATAGGTCCTAAATGAACTGTTGTTCTAACAGAGCACCTATCTCTTCATGGTAGTAAACTGTTTAATTGTCAATAAGATTTCCCCCTGTCCCTCCAAACTAACTTATGAAAACACCACCGATTTTATTGTTTTGTGCATGTTCCCTTCCCTTGCAGTTCTGCTGATAAAACTCCTATCAATGTGGTTGTTTTCCTGTACATTGAGCAGTATGAAGAAACTTGGATATTACATATTTAAAAAGGCTGTTTGGTGCTCTTAAAGAAAAAAAGAAGTCTAAGGATGGATGATTATTGGACCAAAGCTTCTAACTGCAATACTACTACCTTCTAACAAAAATGCCATGTTGTCATAGGTATAGTTCAAGGACAAGACAGTTGTAAAACCAATAAAAAGATGAGGAATCAAGAAATAATTAAGTGAAATGTTTAATTAGACAAGAAAACATCTATGGTTAAATAAATTTATTAATACATAACTCTCAGAAAGAACAGATGCTAGCAACAGGAGGTTTAGACTAAATTGTTGTTTCTTTTGGGCCTAGATGTATATTTTGGATAGAATCTTGAGCACATATTTTGATATTTAATTGGTAGAATTTGAAATGTATTTTATTCCCAAATAATGTCCACTGAAACACTGAAATATTCAGGAGTCTTTCCCTTAATTCTCTAAAAGGGCACACTGTTCAGTCATCCCAAAAATACTTAGTTTTAGAAAACATATTAGCAACAAATATTATACAGTTTTGTCATAAAGACACTTCAGTGGTATGTGTCTTTAATGTGATTTGCTTGTCACACAGTCATGTGTGAGTTTTCTGTGCAAAGTGGACAGGAAGTCACAGCAAAGGCGTACAAGTGAAAGATTTAGAAACCTGTTAGTAGGCTACATGCATATAACTCTGTATGAGTACTGTCTACATGAGTTGGATTCTCTTAGTTAATGTGATTAAATAATGAGGTCTTCTAAATTGAATTCAATCTGAGTCATGACATTAAATCTTCATTTCCTGATTAGTTAGACCTTGTTCTTGGTTTGAAGAGAACTGCCTTCCTTGCGCCATACTTGTTTTCTGAGGAAAGCAAGGACATAGTCTGAAGAAGTTTTCCCTCTCCTGAGACCTAGAATAGAAAAGTTTTAGCTCCACACTAATAAAGTGTGTCAAAAAGCGTTTATTACTTTCAAGTCTAGTATTTCATGGCTCTATAGGGTAAGAAATTGGAATTCACTGCCAGGGCAAGTCTCTGAGGACGCTATCTATGAAGAATGGAAAACTTTTCATCAAACATGTAAGAGCACTATATAACTCACATATGGGAAGAACAGATACAAACACAGCATAGTTGATGTTGGAAGAGACCTTCGAAGCTCATCTGGTCCAACCCCTCTGTCCAAGTAAGGTTGCCTAGAGCCAGTTGCCCAGGACCACGTCCAGACAACTTTTGAATATCTCCAAGGATGGAGACTCTACAATATCCCTGGACAACTTGTGCTGTAGCGCGGTCGCTTGTTCCGCTCTGGCCGCCCGGTGGCCAGACAGGCGACGGCTACAAAGGCTCCGGCCTATGGGCCACTCAATGCGGTCAAAGGAGCCAGCTGTAAGCCACCTGTGGCAGGCTCACAATGGAGCAGGCTGCAGAAAGTTGGTCGCTTAGCAACCAGGCGAGGGCAAAGAGGAAGGAGGGACTCCTCGGTGCCTTCAATCCCAGTTTATTTGTAGCAGGGTGTGGAACAGAGAGGTCCGGAAGGGTAGGCAGTCTGACGAGAGAGTCGGGGAACGACCGTTGCACGCCCCTTTTAAGCCGGGGCAGTGCAGGGAGGAGACAAAGGGATAAGCCAATAGGGAAATGACAGGGGTTTGACAGGAACCAATAACAGAGGTATAGGGGAGGAACAGATTCAAACGAACCAATGGTAAACCGAACTTAACAGAACTTTCCAGAGTCAATTGAATATTCAACAAGGGGTTATAAATATACATAAAGGGGTAAACCAATGAGTATTAAGGGAACAAAGAGGGTTCTGGAAAGAGGGGTGGAGTTGCGGTGGGGTGACACCCAGTGGGAAGGAGCCTCAATCGTCGACCCCGCCTTCGGGGTCGGACTCTTGGGCTGGAAAGTCCACCCACTGAATGTCACTCAGCCCCAAAGTGGGCTGGGCCACCGCAACATTGTGCCAGTGCTTAGAGTGAAAAAAATGCCCTGGTGCTCAGAGTGAACCTCTTGTGTTTCACTCTGTGGCCCTTGCCTCTGATCCTGTCACTGAATGCTACTGAGAAGAGTCTTCTTTACAGTCACAGATATTCACAGGTGTTGATAAGAACCTCCTGAGCTTTCCATTCTCCAAGCTGAACAGTCCCTGCTCATAGGAGAGATGCTTCAGTTCCTAAATCATATTTGTGGCCTTTTGTTAGATTTGCTCCAGTACATCCATGGTTCTTCCGTACTGGGGAGTCCAGAACTGGACAGAGCATTCCAGGTGTGGTCTCACCAGCACTGATTAAAAGGGAAGGATCACCTACATCAGCCTGCTGACAGCCCTTTGCCTAATCCAGATGAGGACACCATTCCCCTTTCTTGCAGCAAGGACATACTGCTGACTCATGTTCGACTGGTGTTCACCAGGAACCCCAGTGCAAAACTGCTTTCCAGATGTTCACCCTCCGGCATAAATTGGTAGATTTCTCCCTCGGTGCAGGACTTTGCACTTCCCCTGGTTGAACCTCATGGTGTACTTGTCAGCCCATTTCTCCAGACTGTCAAGATGCCTCTGGATGGCAGCATGACCATCTCATGTATCAGATAATTCTTGCTATTTTGTGTTATCAGCAAAATTGCAGGGAGTACATTCTGCCCCATTATCCGGATTGTTAATGAAGATGTTTCACGTGACCTTTGTAAAAGTTCTGCAACTATATATGTTGTTATATATATATATATTCTTCAACATAGTCCTAAAAAAATTTCCTATGCCAAATTTATGATTAATCCTGTTTGATGGAAGCTTCTCATTAAATACTCTGAAAAAAAATTTTCATAATTTCTTAGCAATCCTTTGCATCAGAGCTAATATTATTACCTGAATCATAATTTTCCAATGATACCATTATTTTGTCGCAATAGTTCCAAAGCATTAGGCTCCTACAAGTACAAGGTTGCTTCTCAGTTTCAGATAAACCATTTACATGGTACAACCTCAGCTGAACCATTAGAAGGTGAAAGCTTTTGCAAAAAAACCCCACCTAATTGAAGTCTCATATAAACAGAGTTCATACCTAACAGTTCTATCATTAATTTATAAGCTACTGGATGATAATTTGAATAAATGGTATAGTTCTAGCTCAGTACACATTAGATAAAAATGAATCTGAGTTTTCTAGTTTGATACTATCTTCATTTTTCATATTTTTTTAATGCTTAGTAGATTGTGTGGAAAACGAAGGTTTTACCAGATTTACATCTTGCATAGCAAGCATAGCTGCTCTGACAAAATAGACAATAGCAAGCAAGATAATAGTTGTCTTGACTTTGCATGCAGAAGATACCTGAAAAAAGCATTTAGCTTTTTGTTTCATGTTTTCTTTCCTTTTTTTCCCCATGACATCTCAAACTGAAATGCTGCAAATCCTCTTTATCTTTAGTTTTTTTGTGTGTAGAGCATAAACCACATTTAACACATAATTATTTATTAGGTATCTGTTATAGTCATTTTATAAACCAGAATTACTTCCTCCCCTGCTGTTTTCTATCTAGTCACTGGATTCACCAGAGTTAAAGGCTGACTGGTACAGTAAATAGTAAGTGGGAATTTCTTCATCAAACTTTACTGTGTGTACCAAATTCACACTCCTAAAACAAAAAATGACTTATTTATTATTTTGGAAGGCACCTTGGTTAGAGATAAAAAGCATTGAAATTAATGATAAGAGACAGGAGACTACAAACAGCTGACAAATAAAGTTAAATAAGCAGAGAGAAAAATTAGGATTCTGAAGATACGATTAACTTAAGGGCGAAAAACCTAAACTCTGATATTCTTTTCTTAATTGAGGAGGAAGGTAAGATCCATCATTATGCAGATAGCTGAAAGTGTTAAAACATATTTGGTTTGTGCCTGAAGAGAAGCTGAATAGCGCTGTGGTTTTCTGAGTGGTCAGGTGGCAGTTATGTCCTAGGCAAAGCTGCTTCATCTCTCTTGCAGAAATTTTTTCCTTGAGATTCTTCCATTTGTTGTTCAGACACTGCTGTTTCTTCAACCACAGGATAAACCAGATCAAGGAGATTACTTGGAGCTATCAGATGTGGAAAAAAAAATGCAGGGGGATTTTTCAGCTGGGTCATCTTCCATATACGATCCAAACTTTATTTTGCGTTTTCTGTCAAAATCAAGTTTACTGGAATACCATCTAGATAAGGGCATTTGGTTCAGGAAGGGTGTTTGACATCTTGTCAAGCATCTGACACCTTGTCAGATCACTGAAAAGCTATCAGAAATACATTCATGGATCATCAGCATTAATTGTGTTACAACCAGTTGTCCATCCACTGGGACAATGTTTTTCTTACTTCTGGTTAAGTATTAAGGAAGCATCTGTGTGAGGAATGTGGGAAGCAGACAAAAATATCTGTTTCAGAAAAATCTCTTGGCAGATTGGTGGGGAAATGAGGATTCATCACCATACATTAAAAGGACTTCAAGTGAGAGAGACCAAGAAAATCATTTTCAGCCCTTCAATAAGGCCTTTATTCTGACTATTCACAGTCACTGTAGGATGCACCAAATACAATAACAGTGACCTGATAAATCAAATACGATAAACTTGCAAATATAACCTAATGGAGCATTAGCAAATTTGCAGAAGGACCTCTTTTTGTATATTGTCAGTGGTCTGGAAGCAGACAAAATTACTGCTGATATTATGTGCAGATGAACTAAAAGTGCTGAAGTGCTAAATGACAATCTTTAGATTTTTTTTTCTTGACTGATTTTTTGAGTTTTTGTTGAGATCTCAAATATGTCATCATTGCAGAGCTGTGAATTTTAGAAAATTATAGTAGAAAGAAATCATGCTGGATTTTATGTAATTTGGTATTTACTTTTGTTGGGATACAGTACTGGCAAGATTTCTGATCTATAACTATGGAAAATTTTAATACAGTTACAGAGATATTACCAGTTTTTGTATGAAGACAGAGGATGCTGTTACTTCAATATTGTTTATTTATTGATTGTCTGATACTTTGAAGAATAGCACAGCAAATGTTCATGGTTTCAGAAGAGTTATTGGAAAGATCGGAAGCCTGGGAAGTAACTTATTGAGAGACACAAGAAAAATCTGGTCACATTAATCTTTGTAGAAGTATAGGAAGAGTTTATTTTTGCACAATCTCTAGCAACTATAGAAGTAGAAAATTAGTGTTAGAGGCTCTCTTAATCTAGCAGAAGGCAACGAGTTTCAAGGATGGTCAAGAGAGAAAGCTAGAAAAATTTGTATCAAAAATGAGACATTTTCTTTTAACAGTGTGCGTTACTGATGTTGAACAAGCCCACCAGATTATAGGGTAGATTCTTCATGCATCTGAATTGTTTAGTTCTAAATTACATGTGCTTCTAAATAATAAACATCAGCTAGAGGAAAAGCTATAGGACAAAAGAAATACTTGATGAAATTCATTGTCCTGTATAGAACAGATAAACTTGCCATTCTTAACTTTCAAATATTACTTTGTGAACTTGAGTATGAAGAATCATATTTTATACTTTTTAGGAATAACTGGGTATCTTTTGAACACTCATGAGCAGGTTTTGGTTTGTTTTTGTTGGTTTTTTTTTTTTTTTTAAGGCTACTGGTAGCAAGTTCAAACTACCTTAAGGGCTAAATGAATACCACATGCTGTCTTAGATCCTAACACGTTTTCACTTCTGAAGAATAAACAATAAATGGGCATTAGCCTTAAAATTTATTTTTTTAAACTCTCTGTCACATAGATCTCTGTGTTCTTTGAACAAAGGGAATTCAGTGGGTTAGATTTCAAAAGAACTCAAAGAAATGACATCTCAAAGAAATGGCCAAATAACTTGCAACTTTCTCTCTCTTTCTCAAAATTGCTTGCTGAGGGATGTTTGTGACACAGTTTTTTGAATAAATAGCCAAACTTCTACCTAGAAAACAACTGAGGTAATTCTGAATTTCAAGAAACTCTGTAGTGTTGATGTCCCAGGTTGAAAGAGGAAACCCAGGGAAGTCATAGAAATTATGTCCATCCTTTGTCCAACAAATCTATTACTGAACTTAGCAAAACAGTCTGAGAGTAATTTCTCGTTGTCTTTAAATTTGTTTTCTTCTCTAAATTGCATACAAATCAGCCTGCTGGGATAGCTAATTTGATGGTTAGTTGAGCTTCCGTTAATGTTGTCCTTTTCAGCAAGAACTCAGTCTTAACTATGAAGCTGCGAAATGGCAAAAGTTTTAGCAAAGATAAAGCATTTACATATTTTGGTTAATATTTTCTCTTTTATGTTTACTAAATAATGAAACACAATACATGTTTTAAAGAAAAGTAATATCCAGAATAATAAATCCAATTCTTCTAAATATTTAAACACCGAAGATTTAGAGAAATAATTATTATTGCTTATCTAAGGAGCCCACAACTGGGACATTCAAAGTATTATTTACATGCATAGTAACCAAGGAGTTTGATTAGGAGGAAGGTTAAACGTGACAACGAAATACCCGCAACTGTGCTTATATATGTTTTGCTATTATATGACTGGATATGTTTTTAACTACCAAACAAGTAAAATTGAACAACACTGACATCCTGATAACTGAACTCACCTAGTAACACTAAACATTTGAAAATGATTGACCAGCTGACAGAAGACGTCTTTATCACAGAGGGATCATAAAAAACCGCCTAAGAAACAGGCATTACCAAAGAATACTACAAACAATAAGTCTAAAAATTCAAAAATTCGAGGACTATCCTCAAAAGGCAATTTATTTAGTTTTATTTTTTTAAACCAGAAGTCAGCATCATTATTTTTAACAGTATTTAATTAATGGTTTATCTTATGTATTGTACATATCAGAATACATCCTGTACTTTTAAAAGATTTCTGAGAAAGAGAATGTTGCATTTCAAGCTCAGTCTGATTTGGCAGACACCAATCCAACAGTGGATATCTCATGTAAAATTTATGCACTTGAATTTTTAAAAAAAGATAAGTAAAAACATTGCATAATCACAGAAATTAATTAGCCCAACCAGAATTAAATAAAATTAATCAAGTAGTTATATAGACTTTTTGGAGTCAGAATAATAGTACTATTATCTAATTGTGTCTTTGCAGATAATGAAGACATAACTCTGATTTTTAGGATTACAAATGAGAAATTTCTTTTACATATAAATTTAATAAATCTTTCCAAACATTCTGTTCACTGAAAATAAAATACAAATCACAAGTAGGGACATGATCAACATTTGAAATCTGGAAATGGAGCTATAATTTATGTTTGTTAAATGATAGATAACTGAATCAGGACATCTGGTATAATGTACAATAATTTCTAATATAAAACATGAGCTTGTGATGTTGAAAAATCAATACAATGAAAAATCCTCCAGAGCTGAAGAATGTGAGTAGATCATACAGGAACAAAAAGCTGAAGCTGCTAATATACTTGACCAACAGAAAAAAAATAAAAGTCTGTTCTTGAAATTGAAAAACTAGGCAAGACCTTGCAGTCACTGCATCTGGATGTAATAGCTTCCTAGCAGAAACACAAAGTGGAACTTGCTCGGCTAGAACAGCAGATAACACATCTTGAAAGAGACCTTACAGATGCCAGGAACTTTATAGTCAAAAAGATCAGGTATGCTTTTGCTATGAGAATGAGCAAAACAGCTATCTCTTTAGAAATCACATTGAAAATGTGAAGGAGCTGTGCTTGCACTACCTCATACACATTTGTTATGAATTCCGTGGAAAAAATATTTTATCACTAATATTGTAAGTACATATTTCTCTGGTTTTTGTCTCTAAATTCAAGATATGTTAGAGTTTGTGATAGCAATGCTGACAAAATGCATACTGATAAAAATAAAATGAGTACAGTAATATGACTACTTCTGTTTGCAGGGGTTTTTTTTATAAATGCATTTGCCAGTTTTACCCATAAAACCCATTAATATACATTTTCAACGTCAGAAATCTACCTTGCCATACTTTTTCTTGGGATAAAATGTACATAGGCCTAGGAGTTTTATTTTCTCTTTTCACTTTTCTCTGTGGATGTTTCCTGCACAAAAAATGATCAAAATATAGGAAAGTTTGGGCTTTATTAATAGCATAATATCTCTATCACTAAACTACACAAAGAGCATAAATGATTTCTACTTATTTGGGAACTTTGCCGAATATATAATTTCAATTAGCAGGGACAGCATTTAGGATACTCTGATTGTTTCTGTTGCTAATATTTTGGTTTGGGTTTTTTATTAGTATACTGAAAACAGTAAGACTCAACAAGCCCTTAATTTTTGCCTGGGTTTCTGAAAGAGACGTACAAGGTATAAGACATCTGCAGACAGCTTAGAAATCAGCTAATGAGGAAGTAGTGTTGATTGTTTAATTTCTAATCTTTTGTTAAACAAAAAGAACAGAAGGGAATTAACTTCCCAACATTCTTTTCCTTGTAATTAGAACCTTTTTATTATTTACCAAATAAACAGAAGGAAATGGAAACATATTACTGCAGCAGGATATTATACCCTGTCTATTATGTTTTGCACACCTGAAAAAATATGTTAATACAAATAATTGTTGTCATGTTAGCATCACTGGTTTCAAGCTGTCTGAAACAATTTTACATTCTCAATAAGGAATATTTAACATTTGAACCAAAAACAGTACAGCACGAATAATTAAAGGCTTAAGTTAAATACATAGACAGTCATTTAAATTTAGATCTGCAATAACATTTACTATTATTCTCTAAGGCTTTGACTGTGCTTGACAGAAACAAAGTACTCTGGGATTAATTTCAAGAAATGGTGCCAACTGTGCGCAATTTGCTGTAATTAAGACATGAAAGAGTACTAAATATTCAGATTAAAAGAAGCATGATGGAGCATGATAGAGAATCAAGGTGTGGCATCAAGCCAATAAAGCACAGTCAGTCATGAATGCTCCATAGTGATTGATATGAAACTTATACCTATAAACTTGTAGCATGTACTTAACAATTGTGCGGATAAAAATTAAAATCATGGCACTGCGTCTTAAGGAAAAGGGCTCTTCTAAATCCAAAGTGTGTGCAACACCTTCAAACAATAACAAAACAGAGCCTAATAATGTATTTTTACACAAGTAAGATGTTTAAACAATGAAAGGGGGAGGAAAAGGTAGCATGGTAGGTTTTTTCCTTTGGGATATCCCTATGCTTTGGGATATCCCTATGGCTACATCAACCTGCAGCATTCACCAGAGTGCCAAATGAAAGAGGTCTGTAGCAGTTGGAACCAAGAGATTAAGTACCCCCCTCCTTTTTTTTTTATTCATCAAACATTTTCCCCTTTTTTAAAGGAAAAGTATTCATTTAGATCAAACTGCATTTCCCATTTTTCTCTCAGAATTAGATGGAATATTTCTTCTCGCCTTTGAACTTATAAGTATTGATTAATGATGTATTTATTGTAATACTGAATCTTTTCTTCAACAGACTTTTTAAAATTAAAGTCCTTGTAACTTTTTGATCCTAGAGGAGATGTGGGTACTTGACCCAATTGCTAATGAGGTGCTGTATAATCTCATGTATCCTATAGCTCAAAATAGCAGGATGCAGTATAAAAAGTACATCATAAAAGGCCCTCTTGGAATGCTTTTTGTCTTCACAGGCAATACGCAAAAGAGATGACCTTCTGAGAAAGTCGGAAGCCGATTTCCTGCAGATGAGGGAAGGTATCAAAGCAAAAGTGGTTGAGGTGGAGCACCTTGACAGTGTGGTCAAGAAACTGAAAGCCAGTATCCAGGACACACAGAAAGAAAGGAATCAGACAGAGACAGAAACCACCATACTGAGAACTGAGATTCTGCAGCTAAATCAGTAACTGCAGGGTGTGCATAAGCAGTGCAGAAAGACAGGTAATAATGTACAAAAATAGTAATGTTACAGAAATATGAATTTTGTACAGTCTAATGGAATAGAATTTTAAATCATATGGGCATATGATTGTTGCAATCAAATGAATATAGAAGTTTCCCTGTTTGGCTCTAGGGTAAATTTACAGATACAGACTGTGACTTCATCAAAACAAAATAAACACAACTGAATTTTTTTTTGTATTTCTATTTCTGTCCTATAATGCTTGTGTTAATTTGGAGAAACATCTATTTCCATCCCAGAACATCAGTTCATTCACTGGCAATGCAAAATGTAATTTGAACTTTAAAAATTTGATATAATTCTTAATGTTTCTGGTGACTTTTTAAACTGATATGATTAATCCCTGTATAGATAAGCTAACAGCTTTAGCAGTAGTGAATTAATGAAATTGGTTTCTTTTTTCAAGAGAGTAGTGTACACAAAAGCAAAACAAGATGGAAAAACAAGGAATCACTTCATTATGGGCAATAAATTGCTTTAAATAATTTTTGGTTGGTATTTTTGGCTTTCACACGGAACAGGTGTGCTAGAACTAGTTTTCAAAATAGGCAAATGCAACAAGGAAATTGCATTATTAATATTTTGAAGTCACAGTATAGTAGAGCTTGAAATATACTACTTTTACCAAATAAAATATTAATGAAGTCATTTGGAACATAATAGACAGCCTGTGTCAACCCCTTAATTTTCTCTTCCACTATTCACAACATTGCCAGATACGTGTTTCTGGATAAAACCCCCTAGAGGTCTGCTGCAAATTCTTTTTCAATACAACCAGATCATTGCAGATAATTGTATTACACAGGGTATTGATCCAAAATCGTTGTGCACCGGAAACATCTGAAAAAACATGATTATAGCTTTCTGTTTATTGTTCGTACATCATATAAGCAGGCTTTTGTGTGAATCACCTGTAAGAAAGGCAAGGTGGAAACATCAGAGAAATTACCTCTTTACAAGAATCTATTGATCACTTTAAATCAAAGAAGTATGTTTGACATAAGATTACCTGCCAGTTTGAACATTAGGTACACTATGTTATAGCCTGGGGCAGTTGTAAGTCTGACAAAGGGATTGTAAATAAAGCATGCAGCTGCTAGCGCCTCTGGCTTGGGATCAACCAAGGCTCAAGTCCAAGGCATAGGTAAACTTAAAATAATTTAACCCTTTTTTACCAGGATGCATTGTGAGTTAACCTGACTATCAAAAGTAGTGACTAAATCATCTTTTGTATGTTTAAACAGCTGTGCAATTACAAAAAAAAAACGTTGTTGGATCTGTTTACAAATCAAAGCAGATAGAAATAAAATAAATTTTGGAAGATAATTCCATCTCCACACAAGAGATCACAGCTCTAAACTACTTCTAAGAACTTCTAATGCATTGTTAACAGTCTGCTTCTGGATAATACAGACAGTGCTATCTCATAAAATTGACAGGGACTTAATAAGTTCTAAAATTTAAATAAACTTCATTTGTTATATAAAGGATTGTCTTCTGGACAAAAAAAATTTAAACAGATCAACAACTGAAAACCTTTTAATGGCAGAGGTTTATATTACATGGGAAATATTTACCCTTCTTTTGATTTCAAACCCAGATCGAATACTAGGAGCCCACAGATAAATAATGTTATTCAGATAAGTAGTCATATTGGTTCCAGTGAGACCATCTACCACACAAAAGTTATTCACAAATGTATTGCAGAAATGGGTCCAAAACGCACTGACAAATAGAATTTTTTATATTTTATAATTCTTATTGGATGATGACAGCTTAGGCTTGACTTTACCAGTATCTCTTGTTTTTTAGATATGAAAGAAAAATCGGTTGTAAATTGTTTTTTAAGCTGTACATTTTTTTAAACACGTGTTGACACTAATAACTGTTTAACTCATTAGTTCACAGAGATTTGGATTTGCTTGATATTCAGTAAAGATGAGCTGTGGGTGATACCTACTGCTTGTTAAACATTCAAGTGTTAATGTTAGCTGTGTATCTTTCTGAGGCACAAATTTAAACAGTTTATATACAGTACTTTTACTCATGGAAATGAGGACTGTTGTGTTTTATGAGAAGTCGGGTTACGCTACTGTCAATTAGAAAAGAACAAAGCAATTTTGTTATATAAGGAAATTGATCTTCTGAATATTCTGAATTCATAAAGATATGATAGCTGAATTTAGATCCTGTGCATATGGTGAACGTTGTCAGACATTAAAGACAAAAAATGCAGAATCATGTTAACAGAGCACAAATGTTTTTCTTTAAGGGATTCTATCAATCTAAGCCTGGAAAATACTGTTTTCTGACTTCAGTGAAGTCCTGTTATTATCACTCTTTAACATTATATTAGAGCACATTAAAAAAAAGGGGTTTAATTTATGATCATGTAAATGCCTCTGTTATTATACTTATTGAACTGCTATCACTAAAAGATCCTTAATTTCATAGGATTTTCTGGTGTCAAATTTCAAAATAATTTGAATACTACATAATATAGGAATTGCATGCTATAAAATGCTTGTTGTGAAGCACTTGTTTTAATGCTTAGTTTTATCCTAGACCTGTTAACTACATGTGCCTATACGTCTGAAGCCATATATTTATGAAAGAGTAGAAAAACAAATACATGTGTGTGGATTTGTGTCTGTGCAGGAACACATACACCTGCACACTAACACAAACTCGTGTGTGCACATACTAAGGGCTAAATATTTAAATTAAAGCCTATGTACATATATCTTTTAGGAAAATGGTCTACAAAGAACAAAGGAAAAATGTCTTTGTCTTAAATCACTTATTTTTCTGAGAGCTGGCAATGCACGGCTATGGTTTCTTTTGGTCTAAGGAAAGATTGCCATCTATTGGATGACCTTGGAAAAGAATGGGTTTTTACTATGTATGCGCTCCGTAATTCATGAAAAAATATAATGAAATTAAAGACTTCGAGCTTAAATTGTACATGTTACTGTTGTTAAATAGTATAAAAGCTGCTTTATCTTCAAAACTGTGATTTTGAATTCTAGATTGACTTATGCTGCAAAATACAAAGGCAATAGGTGTTTGCTTTAGAATGAACTGAATACTGGAGGTGCATGTATACAGTAAGCTCTGGAAGCAGTTTAAATGTTTGCAGAATATTGAATCCAAGTTTCTTTATTTAAGTTTACTGTAATACAATGAAAGAGAGTTAATCCAGCTGTTAATATATTTATAATATATTTTCCTCTCAAGATTTGGGAATGGAATGATGCTCTTCTCCTGAAAACAGTATTTGCCCAGCTCTTACAGAGGGTTGCACTGCATTGCATTTAAAACAAAAATATCACTCGGCTTGAGCTTAAAATGTAATGCTTTCTTTTTTTTTTTTTTAACTTACAGCCCAAGAACTTGCCAGTCAAGATGAAAAACTTCTTCTAATGGAATCCAGCTTGAAAGCAACTCAAGAGCAGCTAAGTGAACAAATAGCAGAAACAGTTCGCCAAGAAGAGAACAGTAGAAAATCACAGACGGAGAGCTGAAGACCCTGAGAAAACATATTCTAACTTCTGAAGAAGAAATTAGTGATTACAAGTGAGTTACTTCTTTTTCAGTATTTGAGAAACAGAAGACATTAAAGTGAGCAGTAAATCCTTTTAATATGTACTGTGTTAATCATTTCTCTCAGGTAAGACATAGTGTAAATGTGTTCTGTAAGTCTATTGAATAAACTATTAAATCTAAATGATTGATTAATGTATGTTTTAAAATATGTTCTGCATTTTAAAAATTGAGCATTGAAAAATACTATTATTAGTAGTCTGGTTTATTTTTAAAATTAATATTCTGTAGTGTTGAAGTAGAATAGTAATTGTTTGTTACCTATCTGTTAATGGTGTTCTCATCTTCCTCTTTTTAGAGACCAAAGGTTACATATGGGTTTTATTGTCTTTCTTTTTTTGTTAGAGAAGCTGCCTCTAAGCAAGAGGCTACCAAATTAAAGGAAATTTGGTGTTTGAACTTTTAGTCACAATAGCAAGGCATATATGAAGTTGTTAACATAAACAAAAAAAAAAGCAAACTGTATACTTTAGAAGAGTTTACACTGAAAAAAGTACTTTTGCTCTAATCAGTCAAATTTAGTATCTATTAGATTGAAGGCTAACTCTTAGGATTTAATCAAAAAGTAACAATATTCAAAAATCAGATTTTATAGTTTAGCTTAACATTAACTATATTTTATATTGAGCCACAAGGTGATTCATTAGTTAGAGTTCTTGAGATTTAGACTATGCTAAAAATTACTCATTTCAATTGATTCTTTTTCATGCAGTCGTTCTCTTCTTGTTAAAGTTATGTTACATTAAGCAATCCCTATATATACAGACTGAATTTCAAGCTGTTTTGTAATATCGAAGAGCATGATGAACACTTTATACAACCTAATTTGTCTGCAAAAAGAAAGTTTTCATTTGGAGGTGGACTGAACATTTGGAACTAAATGTTTTATCTCAGATTTGTGACAAGCATCAAATATTACCTCAGCAAATCTTCTCTGAGGAAGACTTGCTAAATTCAGATGCAACAAACATCACGCATCTGAAGTAAAATATTATGTATGCTCAGTGCAAATGACTTTTAGACGGGAACTTCATCCGTTCTGCAGCTCAAATGTTTTAAGTCAATTTTTATGCTGAAGACTGGGAAAAGCTTCATGGAAGAAACACTGTCTTCAGTAATGTGTCTTCATTTCTTTAAATAAAATAGCTTGGTGGTTTTCAACCTGTAGTTATATCTCTAAAGACATTACTAGTACTTCTCTAGGGAAAACACTGTCACTGATTTACTTTCCTAACACAACTTGAATCTTTTGTCATAGTGTGTTTTCTTAACCATTTGAAGTTATTCCTCAGTTTACAAAATGCCATTTTATGACAAATATTGCAGATATTTCTTTGAAAATAAAAACGGATGCAAACTTCTAGGACTACTGATTGTAGTAACTTAGTGTGAGATGGAAGGGAGAGGGGGGGAAGTGCAATTGAAACTCCCAGCTGTAACTGATTGATTGTGTCATGAAATGTAGCTTTTGAGACAGCAGGAATTTTGCAAAAGTTCACTGAAATGAGTTTCACTAATGTTGAAATAGAAGGCCAAATGATAATCATTAAAAGATTTCTCAGAAGGACTTTTTAATAGATTTTTTTTATACCTTATATGAACAAATATAACTTGAATGAATCTCTTCACATGCAAAAATTATTAACTAACAGACCTTTTTCTGTTCTGTTTTTTACACTTGTTCAGTGACTTTGAAAGTTTGTTACTTCAGCACATGAACAACATAAACTTTGAGTAAGGGAAATCATTTCCTAGCTCTATAGATTATCAAAATTATTTTTAATTTCATCTTATGTAAAATTTTGACTTTAATTTTTGATACCACTGCTTTTTAAAAGTACTATGACTCATTGCTGCAGGATCACAGTAAGCAAATTATCTGTTGAATCTGGAAAATTAAAACTGCAAATTCAAAACAATAGGTTTAATAAAGTGGAACTGATAAATCTAAGAAATTAACAAAGTCATTTAAATATTGAAATTTCCCTTTAAAACAACATTTTACTCTGTACCTGAAAACAGTAATGCTGTGCCAGCCAGTATCTGCTCTGGCAGATACTCTCTCTCTGTTCCTTGGGAGACAGAAAGAACAATGGATCTCTGTCCCCTGGGTCTTTTGGGACAGGGAATGTCATAAGGGTTATATTTAGTCACTATGAAGGGTACTGCATGTGTCATAAAGTAGCATCCCTTTGGTGCTGACTTATTCAAAGTCATACAGTCCTGCACTTTTCCTACCTTCCTCCTTAGTGAATCTGACAAATGCAGCTGGTATCAAGGCGAGAGCACAGGACCATACAAAGAAAAATGCAGCGCAGCATAAATTGATCACTTAAAACTACACTGAGACCTGAGATTCTGCTATAGCTGTTGTGAGGCCTTTGAGGTGAAAGGTCCATTTCTGTATGCTTTTATTTCCTTGTTGTGAAGTCCTTGTTGTAAGTTATTTTTCATGGAAGTGGTGAAAAAAGGAAATGGTTAACTAGGATTTAAAAACAATAAAAAGTCCCTTATATTCATTAATACCAGAATAAAAATATTTACTTTTAAAACAGAGTAAAAATATTTTCTTCTAATTTCACAGGGTGTCTAAAATACATTTATTTCATAGGGAAACAACTGAAAGTTTTTAGAAGCCACAGGCTTTGTTTGTGGTGTACTTATCCTGGATAAAATAAACCCAAGGTAACACAACCCCAATCCCACTCCCCAGCCCTCCACCCTACTTGCCTCCCCCCCAATATAAGCCTGTTACACCTGAAAGATTTGTTCAGAATGTCCAGTGGGAACCTGGAAATCGTAATAATTTGTAGTATCGATTGTGTGAAGCTATGCAGCTGGGGCCTCTAGTGAATAGACAGGAATAGACATTTTATTGATTAACTTTTACAGTCATATTTTCAGGACTCTGCTGCAACATAATTTTCACTTCCCAGCTTTGTGCTGCTGCATCATGAAACTTGGATTCTTCTCTCTTAACATTTACCCACCTGAGAGAAACAGTATAGACTTGTCTTTTTTAAGCTGTGCTCTGCAGAAATGCATAATATTTGGTGTAGTGAATTCCTTTAAATTTCCCCTCTGCTGTCACAATAAAATGAAAAATCTTCACAAGTGATGTTAGCAAGTATTGAATAAGTTGCACATCCTTCCTAACCCCCCATTAGATGCTATTTGTAACATCTTCTAGTAATTCTATTCCTCCTTTGCATTTTCATTCTTATTTTCTAAACGGATAAGATTCTGGCAAAAGCAACCCCTCTCTTTACATCCACAAATTCCAGAAGTGCATAAAAGGAAAGCCAGAACAGTCCCGCAGCAAAATAGATGCTTTTTTTAGTTAGTGAAATTTTAAAAGGAGAAAATTTTTTCACTTGAAAATCTGAAATGAATTATCAGTAAAATCTGATTCATTTTCAGGAGTGACATCCTTCATTAACTAAAATTGCTTATAAGATTACTGAGAGGACCGGATTTCAGTACAGTTACTAATAATTTAAAAGATATATGTAGACATACTGAAGTCTTATACAGACAAATCTCAAAAAACATTTTTTTTTCATTTCTGGTACTATTAACTTCCAGAAAAGAACAAAAATGGCATTGTGCCATTGTGCAAAGGACTGTTGCATATTTGCTGGTTTCTTTTGTATGGGTCACTTTGTACATTAGATGCCTGAGCCATTTCTCTTTCATGCACTTAGAAAATTACCAGTGAAAATCCCAATCCACTTTTATTCATTTAGTCACTGTTTATTATTAGTTATTTTATGCACTTATTTTCGTGTGAACCATGTTTTCAACATAAGTTTAATAATGACTTATAGGCTAAATATTCACCACCCCATCATCACTGGTCTCAATATGATTTAAATGTCTGTCATCCCACTACTTTTTCTATGCTATGTTGCTATTAACATCTTCTAATTAAAACAATGCTTAAGTTATTCGTGGTCATGTTTCCTTTTGTCCTTCCCCTCTCATCAGAGGCATGATGGTGTGCACCATATGGAGTTACAACTGAGCCAGAAACTCTCCCATCCACCACAAAAGGTTCACTTTGTTTACCATTGTCAAACTTACGACTGAATAATTCCTATTTCGTTTTAAAAAATCAGGAAGAGTGGGAAAGACTTAAAGGTAAGAAAAACAACATCAAAGAAAGGATAAGTAGCAACTGTCTCAAGACCTCAGTGTCGACTGGTTCTGGAGTAAGTAGAAATAGTCTCAGTCAGGTGAAGAACTAGAAAATTTGAAGAAGCAGGTAAGTTTCTTCCTCTGCATGGAAAATTAATGTGTTATTTAGAAAACTGAGTAATAGCATTATCAGATTTTAATGGCGTCCTAGGCCCCAATCTTTCAAATATATGTGAATGCAAGTCACAGTTTCACAGTTTTGTGAAACCAATTACCCTATAAACATGTGAAAAGCTGTTCACAATTTTGCAAGATTGAAGACAAAAACTGTTTTAAGGATCACTCATGATTTTATTTGTAGTTGTGGTGTTCTATTATAAAAGTAGTGAATTATGATGTAAGGATTACAGGAAATCCGTGAAATGTCTGACTGTATTTTAATTTATATTAATTTAATGGAAATCCAAATTAGTGTTTGTGTGTGTAATTTAGTTAAAGAAAGGGGAAATGGTATTCCCTCTTCTGAACATATGTGGAGATGTTAAATGAGATCAAAGCAGTATTTCAGTAAGTTTTATATGTTCTATGTAGATAATCCCCTAAATGCTTAGAACTCCGTGCATAGCATGTTAACTGAATCTCTAGATTTTCTATTTAGTTTCTTTCTCCTGTTTTATTTTGACATATTCATGCTAACATTTTGACATATTCAGGCTTCTTACAGTTGTGGTAACCTTTTCACTATGAATTATGCAAGGTAAATTTAAAAACTTTTAAGAACTAAAAAACTTGAAATGTTTTAAATGTTTATGAAATAAATCAGATGCAAAATATAACAAAATGTTTCTTAGAGCATTTTTTACACTGCGCAAATTCAGGACTAGTTATAGTTCCCAAATTTAAGCAGAGAATTCTAAGGTTTATCGTGACATAGCTGAAGGCTGCTTGACCCCATTACTTTATCTTTTTCTCTAAGAGTAATTGCAAATCTGAAGTCATTTTAATATACTTGTGACATTTAGTTTGATTTTTAATTTCTAACTGTTACTGGAAAAACGAAGACATTTGGTAAATAAAAATTTGTGTTTATTGACTTTCACATTATCTATGACACAAATATTAAAAAACCAAAAAAAAATTATCTGTTCAAGTATAGGATATGATCCTATATATTTGTGTCTTCCAGTTATGACTGAGAAAAGCTGAATTGATTGCTATGGAAATCTACCTGACAGTAAGTATTTGCAGTGGCAGACAAAATTATTTAAGAAAAGAGAATATAAAATTAAGAAAGACAGATGGACTCATAAGAGTGAAATACAAATAGTCTGAATCAGGATTGATTTCAACATAATGTGGTGGAGGAATCCCCACTTATTGATCAACATTAAAGCCCATGCACAGCACTTAAAAAGATAAAGTAAGCAAGGTCAGATAATCAAAGCATTTAAATAGTAAAAACAGCAACTGCCACTGTAGACTGCTAAAATAAATCCATAATACAAATTGCTTTAGCAAAAAGTGGATGAGCAGCTGATCTTCCTATTGAACTTTTATACTGTTCAGTGACCACACTGGGGAGAGGATTGGAAGAAATGCCTTGAAGATCAATATTGAGTGAGATGTAGCAGGGATTCATTCTGAACATGAAAGAATTACAAGTATGAGAGTAGAGATCCTGAGGAAATGTCATCAAGAAAAGACCATTCTTTTAAAATATCACACATATTATATGAACAGAGTATTAATTGATATCCTGTTATGATCTTTGAGCATTCAAAGCTCATTAAATCAGAAATTTACTTATTGCAAAACATATAAACAGGACAAAAAGAACGAATTATTCTAATGAAATTACTTCTAAGAATTTAGTAACCTCTGTCTTCAAAACAAGGGGAATTTTAATCATCTTAATTAGTAAAGTGTTCAGTTGAGGCTGCTACTTTTCACCCATATGTATTTCAAGTTTTTGCTGAATAGGAATGATGAACCAGAATATCATATTGTTTCTCTTTTTTTGATCATTTTAGTTTTTTTGAAGACCAACAAGTACCTCTAATTAACATGTTTAATGTAAGTGCTACTTCTTCAGATACGTTCCAAACAGCATTTTCACAGACATTTTAAATATTCTAAGTATAATGCTCTAATGCAAGTGCTTCAAATTTCAATTTCTCCTAAACCTGTACAGGCTTTTCATTTTAAAATAGATATTAAAAATATGCCATAGCTTTCATTTATACATTAATTTTTCCAGCACTATTCAAAGAGTATTTGTGAGAAAGAAATACTGGATGTGGAAGTACTACAGTAGCTCATTGTTTCAAACACGTTGTTTTCATTCACTGTTTTATTATATCATTGTATGAGAAATACTGCATTTTCATGGATATATTACCCCTTTAAAATGAAGAATCCTTCTTTTTTCTTTTTGACTGTAATCTTCCTTCACTTTCAGGCTCATTGCCCTACCTATAAAAACGGTGTTATTGTTAGAAATTAATAATTCAAGGTGTGAAAGTATTTGCATTTTAAACAATAAAAATGGAGCGCTAAAACTAGAGGGTTTCAAGGATATAGACAATATTTTTTAAAAACCCAACAAGTAAAGAGAGAATTTCTGATCTCTTTGAAGATCCTTTTTGACAAAACATGTTAGAGTAACTAATTCCCACAATCATGAAGTTTGTTTGCTATGGTAACTGTACCATACACCCTCTTGTAACACATAATTATTTACAACTACTGTTAGCTCAATTTTTGCTGTATGCACTGCTGATTACAGCAATTTCAATGGTAGAATTGTGAAAAACCATATTCATAGTTGTCAAAGAAAGGTCAGCTTATTTGCATTCATTAGGAACTTGGAGGGCCATGCAACATGCTTTTCCTTTGGGATTCTTATGGTTATTGATTTGTATACAGCTGTAGGAAAAATTAGTTATAATTATATTTCACTTACCACTGGAGGCTGTATATTATTAATAACAACGAAGTTATACATAAAAAAAATTAGAACCAGCAAATTAAATAATTGTCATTTTTAAAGTTGTTATATTTAACTTTTTAAAAATAATCTCTTTTGTATAGCCTGAGGAAATCTTTCAGTGAACTTTTGTTAACACTCACAGTACTTTTATTTGCACAAAAATGCATATGCACTTATATTAATGTGACATAAAGTATTTAAAACTCTCTATTTAGTAGTGGTCTTTAAAGATGCTTATAAAGCAAGACAATATTTAATCATATGCTTAACCTTCCTTATATAGTGAATTTTTCTTATTTAACTATATAATTACTAACCCAAAATTACTACCCAAAATAATTTAAGCATATGAATAATCCTGTCCTAAAAAAACAATCTTATGTTTGTCCTCGAGTTATTAAAGACCTTTCAAGACCAAAAACTATATAAAATTTTAAGGACTTAACTGCTAGCTCTTTGGGTATAAAAAAATATGGCTAGTGTCTCCAAAAAAAGTCTACATGGGTAACATACCAGCAATGTGGGGTCAGGTAAAGCACATCGTCAAACTGTGACAAACCTTAGTCTAAATGGAGAGAAAGGTAGAGAACTTCAGATTTACAGATAGCAATGATGCTCAGGTGGTATGCATTTGAAACCTTGTTTGTATTACATTGATAAATACCGTACATGATTAGTGCATATTTCTGTGAACTTTTAACACTTTAAATGGATTAGAATGTCTTATTTTGATCATATCCATATTGTTCATTAAGATAAGATTAGGTCCTTAAAAAATGTTTGGCTTATTTCCATTACATTCAAAAATGTTTAAAGTAGAAAATATAGAATACAGTTTTCCATAGTGTGCATATATAACACATGTTTGAGATTAATCAAATCATAGTCACCTCTAATTAACAGCAGGGAGCAATTCCAATATGGGACAGGGCCAGATGACTAAGAAATGAAGCATATATTTAAAAGATGCAGAAAAGAAAAGAAAAATAGGTTATGACTTATGACTTAAAAATACTGAAAAGTTTTTAAACCTGTGGTTCTGTGCATGTGGTTTAAACATTTTACTTTGCTTTGTTTTTTAGCTGGACCAAAACTTTTCAGAACCCTACAGTTCTGTAGGTAAACACAGTTTTCTTTCGAAGTAAATTCTTTTCATTCTCCCTAATTAATAGATTTAAAAAAACCCCCGACCTTGCAACTTCAGATGAGCAGCTTTTCTTTCAAATTCTAAAAATGTCTGATTTTTATGCCAAAATTTTGTCATTTACCATGGCGCTTGCTTAGCACCACAGGGAAAGCAGTGATCAAGGAGTTGATCAAGGACATACATTGAAGTAAGTTGAGTTATTCCTCCTGTTTTGGTTTGTTTTTTTAATAGGAAGTTCTATAGTTGATGAAGAAGAAAACTCTAGGAAAAGGAAAGTGGTTGTGCGATGAAGACAGCTGGAGAACTAGATACTTCCCCGTCCTTTTCCTCAGGCATAATGAAGATACTACCTCTAAACTTTTCTGAATATCCAGTCTGAGATGCTGCTGTCTGATCTGTGGCAGACTGAACTTTGCCAAGAACAACTGTAGCCAACGATAATTTGCTTTGAACAGTTAAAGGTCTTTGTGAAGAAGCATTAACAAAAGACACGAGAAAACAATGTTCAGTTGTGTCCTGTCTCTGACTAGGGATTTGAGCCAAGGTCATTCTCATTGTGGTGTAGGACAATAGCTCCTGAGCACACACAAGTTTTTCTGCCTCTCAGTGATTCAATAACTGCTAAACTTGCCTATAAAAAGGGGAAAACTCTGTGAGAAAGACTAGAGAGCAATTCCTCTTAGATCAACATGGAATGATGTTAGTTCAAACTGCTTCAAAATAAAAGAGAAATTAATCTCCGTTCTCATATATCCCAAATGAAAGTTCTGATAGAAAGCAATTTCACATTTTACTTTTGCTTAATTTGAATTGCCTTATCTTCTTTTGCCCCATGTTCCCAAATCTGTTCATTTCAACAGCCTATGTATATAATGATAATAGAGATGTATTCTCATATCATGGATGCTGATATTTATGAAACTCTCAGACACCACTGTGTCGAAAATCAGTGGCTTTATTTATGTTGTCTTTTTCGTTGTGTCATAATGTGAGCCGTGTTTCTCAGCTTTAGTCATGCAAGCTGGTGTATAGAGACATTATCTGTAGGTTGTAGATTCAGAATTTGCCACTGAATTGATTAGAAGTTTGTACTAGGATCCTGTTTTGGACTTAAATATTTTGTGTATTGTCCATGATTTTTAAAAATAATTACATGAGAATTAATTTGTAGGTTTTGGAAACTCAGGTAGAGTGAAGGATATTTTTTCATTCACATCGGCATTTGAGTATTGTACTTTGAACACTAAAAGATAAATTATAAGAAATCAAAATGTTCAAGTATTTGTCCCCTAAGTGATAAAAGATATCATATGAGCTGGATGTTTAAAGAAAGTGATAATAGCAAGAGAAGATGGAAATATGCTTACATAGGTTGGACAGAAATTATTATACTTGGCATCATTAATTCTGATGTATTGGGAATGCTGAATATTTGAATTTGCCAAAATATTTTTTTTTAAATAAAATCAGCTTCAGAGCCTGCTTCCAAGTCAAAGAGATTTCAGGAGGTACCCAACTTAAAAGTAAAATTGGATTCACCTCTTTTATATGGATATTTTTCAAAAGGAACACCTGTGAAGGGATTCCTTGTTTGGTGTGCTGTATTGTCTGACTTAATCAGATCAGATAGAGATTTGGCAAGCAGACACTTTCTCTAGCAGGGAAGTAACAAGTAAGGTAGCAAAAAACCCCAGGAGAAGTAAGGGTCATAGCACAGCACTGATCTTCTCCAAGACACAAGAACTTTTCAACAGAATGGATGTAGAACTTAGATAGATTATAGCTCACTCTCTCTGCATACACATGCTCTCATATATTTATTTGTTAATATCTCCCTTAGAAATATCCATATTATTATCATTTACACTTTTCAAGATAATTTGGCCTTGAGCAAAAACTCAGAAAGAAAAAATTTCAATCCAAACACATGAAGATGGGCAAAGCTCTAGGGAACTCAAAAGTGTGTCGAATAATGGAAAATTTCATGGTAGGCAGAAGAGTGCTAAACAACTGTAATGGCATCCCGGCAATCAATGAAGCTACAAAACCTGGGGGTTTTTTATGGCATCATCTTGCTGATACTGGTGAGCCCGTGAAGGATTTTTTGCTCATAGACATCAAATGAAACTGACAATAACAAACTCTAATGAAAGAAACTTAACCTTGACATAATACTCCCTTGCCTAATTTTCAAAACTGCATTGTATATTAGCCCTTTAAGGACAAACATCATCAATATAATGCAAAAATTCAAAAGAATTTTTTAAAGCTAGGAAATTATCTGGTTATTTTTCTTGATTTTTTTCAGAATTATAGTCAGAGACTTATAAGAATTGACTTTAAATTGGCATCTATTGCTGTCTTCAATAAAATCTACAGCAGCCAGCAACTCCTTCTAGAACCAAGAGAAGGATTAAGAGGTTCCATGGTTCTGTTTGATTTAACCTTTGATTTTAAGTTAATTGATTTACATTCATTTGGAACTGCATTTCAGATGGATATTTCAGTTGTCAGAATTCATAATGGCAATATATATAAATTCTCTTTCTAAGTCTGGTATCCCTAGGATTACATGAGAGCCCTTCTTAAGGATGAAAGACATTCAGGCCTGCAAGAAAACACTTGAATGGTTTGAAACTTTTATCATCAGACATGACAATATTAATTCCATCCTTTTTGTTATAGATTTCTCACCAGACTTGAGTGTTCTCTTGTAGATTGTAGTGCTGAATGCTGTTAATAGTAGCCCCCTTGATTCTATAAAAAATGAATGGAATTTGTCTGAGTGGCTTTGTTTTATTTTGTTTTGGTTTTTGTGGGGATTGTTTGTTTGTTTGTGGTTTTTTTTTTTCTCTACAGCTGTTGTGGCCCAGTCCACCTGGCGGTTTAAGGGAAAGGTTGCTTGATTTACTCTAAGCCATGCACAGGAAAAACAACAAAATGCTCAGGAGGTTCAGTATCAAACTTTTACTTGCAAACTTTAGAACATTTAAGGTAAAATAAGGTACTTGTCAAATTTTAAAATGCAGCCATTTTGGTTAGAAAAGCAACAATAAAAACCATAAAATTAACACTTGAGAAAACATATAAGAGAAAAGGGAAAAAAGAGAAAGAAATAAAAGGGTAGAAAGGTATAAAATCACCACCTGTGGATCCAGAACTGAGACCTCATTGTTGAAATTTTGAGTTCTCTTGGTCAAAGTGATGTTGTAGTCTTGATCCACCAGGGGTGGAGGAAGCCTTCAGTTTGGAGTGAGAAAAGTAGTTACATTATTTAACACCTAATGATATTACTGAATTAAAAAAATACAAATTTTAAAAAACGAATGAACCATAGTTGTGGTGATAACATCTAACTCTTATCTGAGTTTACATTTAGAGATGTTATATTTCGCTAAGGATATGTAATTAAATTTAATTTTTTAAGAATACTAGAACTTTGTATAGATGTGTGTGTATTTATTGGGGAATAAAAGTGATTTTTATAGATTAGGACTTTGGAGCATGAGAGAGTGAAGTGTCTTGTCTTAGGTATCAGCAAAGATAAAAAGATCAATACCATTTGAATAAAGGAACGTGAAAAAGACCAATTTATAACAGCAAATGAGCATGGGAACTCACAGGAGCCACCTAATCTACAGAAACTCTTTCTGTAGGAACTGAGAGTCCATGGGAAAAAATGCAGTGACTTTTTCATTTTTCTTTCAGTGAGAAAGGGAATAGGCTACTTGGTGTTTATTGAAGGGGAAAAAATGCACACAATCTGACAATATTTGCATTCTGTCTTACTCTACTGTAATTTTCTTGTCCACTCTGGAAGTTTGGATTAAATTCATTTCCTATTGATAAAGCCATGTAAACTCAAGAAAACAAGTTTTCTCTGCTTCCCCTTCTCTTGCATATATATTTATGGAGGGAAATATCTTTTTGTTTGTTTATTTATTTTTACTTCTAACTCTACACAGCTGTGTAAAAAATAGTGTAGTTTGAGTGCTTATACTTTTCATCCCTGTAATTAATACCCAGGAAAGAAAACATTGAGATAAGTAGAACAATATAATAAAATGTTCATTTAAACTGGATAGTTCCAGAAAAATAAATATTTGCAGGAATTAAAGCTTTTCCATCTAAATTATACCATGCAATCTAAACTGGTTTTAAGCTTAAAAAGCATGCAAATCACAGAAAAACTGGAAGAAGGGATTGGCCAGACACAAGAAAAACACTGCCATGTGCAAGAGGAGCTTTTAGAAGAGCAGTCTTAGGTGAGAATTCTCCAGCTGGACTAGGGTGCAGTGGAAAAACTGATAAAATACTACAGTACTCAGGTAATAACCTTGGTACAGTACAAGAAACTGAAGCTTAATATTTGAAGTAATGTAAATGAATGTTCTTAGGTTATTTTTCCACTGGAAAAGGAAATATTATTTAAATAACATTACCTATAAAATTCACTTTCAACACATGAGAGTTATTATTGAAAATATTTAGTCAATATAAAAGAACATTACTTCTCTTTAAATGCTTGTGGGTGGGATTCATCTTGTCTAACTTTAGATATCTGCAACCTAGGTGGAAATACAGGAGGGAGGTCCCTAAGTTCCCGTTATGGTTGTTGGAGACTTCAGAGAGTGGAATCAAGAGCTGAACAAACACAGAGCCCATCAAGTATTAAAGTGAGTTTTCTGATCAGTCTAAAAAAGTCTCCAGATAAACATTCAACCAGGCCTCCACTCAATGCAAGGGAAGAATATGTATGCAGTCACACATAACCAACTAAATGCAGATGTACAAATTGATGACCTGGTGAGTTAACTTTTCCCAATAATTCATTAAATGCTAAAAATTATTTTATTTACTCATTTGTTTGTTTGTTTGCTATTACCAAATGTTTCATAGGCATTAATACAGGTCCTTGCTCTGAAAAAGAATATGTAAACATAAGAATTTAAAAGAGAATGATTTATGACATAGAGGAAAAAAAAGTTAAAATAATAGATGATTTTTCCTGTGTCGGTGTCTTTTATTGTTTATATTTAAGGTCATTTTTTCTCTTGGATTTGGGTTTGGTCAGTTGGTTGTTGGTGGTGTATTTTTATTTATTTATTTATTTTAATAGGAAAAAAAAGTTGAGAGAATATGGGTAGATGAGAAAGTGGGGAAATAGAAAAAATAGTATAATGACTAATACTCTTTTCCACCCTACTGTTACCATACCATACCAATGGAGATTGATTATTTGCTGTATTAGTTCACTGAAGAAGTGTATTAATTCTGGAGCTTGACTCAACCTTGAACAGAAATAATAAATTAATGTTTATTTGACTGAAGTTTGTTGCCACCTGTGAACCAGATAGTTGCAAAGTGTTTCCATTGAACATATTTAAACATTCAGAGGCAAAAAGTAAAAAGATACAGGTTGAATAAAACAAATATATTTTAGTTTTTGAAGGTTTCACTACATGCAATTTCAGTGGAAATAATAGCTGAAGAATTAGTACACAAAATTTTTATTAAATTTGTCACTTATTTTTATGATGTTCTGCATTTCCAGTGTTTCTGACATATAACCCATCAGGGTACTAAAAAAAATTAAAAATACAGTAAATCTGTAGTTGTTTACTTGAATAAGTATTTTATAATAAGGTGATTTCAGAGTAAAGAAAGATTTAACGTAGAGGTAAATATGGAATGAAAATCAAATCAAGCAAGTGAAATAGTTAATCATGCTAACACTTGGATTATCAATGTATCATCACACTAATTTTTTTATGCATGTTGATTCTTGCCCAATAGAGGTACATTTCCACTGGGAGCAACCGGTGCCATTAAGCTTCCAAATTAGTCAGTTCTCCAGCTAAGTAGCTTCGGAAGGTACACTGAAGGTTTCATCTTTCTAAAGACTCTATTTATTATCTTTACTTATGTAAAGAGTTCATTAGAAAAAAATTTTACATTGAAATATGGTAACTTTTTAGCCTCCCTTAATGCAGTCACACGTCTTTAACTACCAGATATAAAACTGCTTAATTCTGTGAATATTAATGGATTCATATGTCATAAAGCCAGAAGAAACAGTGTAATCGAGTCTCATATGTGACACAATACAGGCCATAGGACTTCAGTGAATTAAGTGGTACATCATGTCTAAGTAAATGTGACTAAAATGGAGCATATTAAAATACGGCATACATTTTTTTTAATACATTCTTGTCTTTAAAAAGCCAATGTAAAAGAATTCGTGACAATTCTTCACAGGTTCTCTCAATAAATCTAACTTTTAAACACTTGCATTATGTTGATTCTGTATCATTTTAGCCTCTTACTCAAAATGTCATATGAAAATTAATATAGAACTAAAGTATATTATCTTTTCATCTTAATCAACAGTACCTGAAATCTCTTAAAACCAACACAGCACATAGAAGGACAACTTATGTTTACAGACAGTCACAGTATTTTGTAGTATTTATATTAATCTATTAATCTCCATGTGTTATTTATATCTACAGTCAATGCAAATTTGTATGGATTGATGATATCAGTCTTTCAACAGTTTGAGCGGAATAGATTAGTAAATGCCAGGGCAGAATTATTTGAATCTCATAGTTAGACCCAAAATTGTATTAACAGAGAATTAGTAGAGCATTGGAGTATCAGTTCCTATTTTTTAAAAAACCTTTCACAGTTTCTAAGACCATACAGCCTAAAAATGGTCTAGAATTTTTTTTCTAATAGCTCTTCAAAAATTCTTAGGAATTCTACATAGGAAAGTAAAAATCTGTATGTTCTTCAGTGCCTGCAATAATTTTTATTCAAAGTCAAGTACTGTGAATTCCATCGTTACTTTTGATTTCTTAAATGTCTTCTTTTTTGGTGGGGGAGAGATGCAGATCGACATAATGCTGTTGAACAAATTACAGAAAGTATCTTATTTTAATATTCAAATACCTTGGATTAATTACATCCCACTCATTAATTTTTTGTGGGGTTTCTTCTCTTAAGATACTGTTTGTGCACGTATGCATAAAGACATATGAGTGTATACATGCAAATCAATGTCTACTGTTATGTCTATATGCAAGTTGTCACATAAAATTTTTAACAACTTTAGTATGTTTGCACCTCAAAATATGATTTTTTTAAGATTCCTTTTTCCAGAAGAATAACTAACTTCTAGTTTTGTAATTAATTCCTACTCATGTGTTTTCAGTTGATAGAATCAATCAAAATAGAATCAATAAGCATTTTAAAAATTGATTTTATAATTGGTAGAATTTATCTATGTGGGGTGTTTAAAAAAATGTTTCAAGGTAGGGAATACTTTGGTAAGCATAGTTTAGCATCTCCAATAAACCAATTTTCTCTGAAGTTTCTGAAGGAAGGTCAACTTTTCTCCTCCAAGCTTAGTTCTAAACCCTATGTTTTAAAAGTCTTTACATAGTTAATTTTAAATGTTCAGAAGTCTGGTAACTTAAAATACCTTAACTTACCTCGCATCAGATTTTGCTTATTATGTTTTTGAGAACATTGTTCCATAACAGATTTCTAAGTCAGTTGCATTAAGATATGAAATGTTTCTAAGCAGATCAAATTACTCAAACGGCTCATTTGTTTATTTGTTTGTTTATTCCTGGCAACAGTGATTAACTGCCATAGTGATTGTGAGAACAGCATTTCAAAGTGTTAGTATTTCATTTGAACTTTTAAGTAATTTTCTATCAAGTGTTATCAGTAAACTTCTGTGTATATGTTACTCAAAGAAATCTTATAAGTAACTTCAGATTTTAAACTGTATAGACTATATCTATCTAAAATTATGGACTCTATCTATCTAAAATAGGCAATATGTATCAAATGATCATTTTGATTTTGTTTCCCTTGAACAAAAAGCTGCTGTCAAAGGTGAAAAGATCTTTACTTTTTCTAGTGGAATTCCTTTTCATTTCTCTCATTGTTATGGATTCATAAGTAAGCAATTTCACATTTTATTACAAAATAAGTAGAGGCAGGTGTCTAGAAGATGGGGAGACTGGCATACTCAATTTCCTTGTGGCATATATTAAAGTTTTAGGAACATATTTGCCTGGCCTTCTGCTGGATTTAGTCAAACTTCAACTGACGGGTAAGTAAGCATTGTATAAACATTTTCTTTGTTGTACCAAAGTTTAATCTCTCTTCATTCAGACCTCATGATTTCTTGATTTTTGCATATAGCGGAGCGTTGTTAGCAACCAATATAGGAAAACCCAAACTGTAAACGAGAAAAGGCAAATAAACCATGAAAAAGCTGGACATTGAGTTACATATTGTTTTAATACTGAATAAGAAATATCTAATAAAAAAATTTCATTGGCTTCCTTGTTGGTTTTTAGTGTTACTGTTACTCTAACAATAGCTATTAGATTGTAATCTTTTTTTTGCTGTAAGACCATACGTTTTAAACATCTTCTAACTACTCTATTTCTTTGAACTATAGCTTTATCTTTTGAAAGGATAATATACCTTAGTTACACCAGTAAGCTGACTGTAGGCTAAAATGAATTCTAGTCAAGGCAATACTACTACCTGTACCAAGTGGAATTAAGGGTATATGATCCACTTTTGCTTCATTGCATGCTTAGTATTGTTGGACAATTTAGGTTTATAAAGACACTTCTGAGGAATCACCAAAAAAAGAGAAAAATATAGGGGTTTAAAAAATGAGTCTGAAGAGTCTGCAAGTCATGTCTATGAAGACTCTTTCTTTCATTTCTCCTTATTATTCTTTAATCAGAACGATTGCTTGTAAGTCATGTGAGACCAATCTCCAAACTGCATGCCAATGAATAATTTAGTCCTAATTTGGTATAATCTCAGGAGACATTAAGGGCACCCACATGATGTATACTGCTTAGCAGCAACCCAAATGAGGGGTTTGAATATATATGGGTGCATGATGCTGCTCTACCATTTCTGCTTACATAAGTTTAACTTCTATTTCTAAAATACTTTAGAAATTATATTTTCATTTAATTTATTTTTCCCTTCATTCCTCAATAATTGTTCTCTTTTCCAGATTAATTTTAGGAAATCTGTAGACAGCTACATGCAAATGCCTTGCTTCAAAATGAAAATTTCTAGAACTATAGCCATTATGTACTTACAGACGCCTGACATTATATGTACTGTATCTATTCTACAACAATTTATGCTTATGTAAATTGGGATGTAGAACAGTTGATGTCTTTTATGTTATATCACTTCACGACTTTTATCTTCTAGGTCAAATATAATTGAAAAAATATCTCAGGCTTGCTAAATTGACTTTACAACACAAAAGATAACTACACAATGAAATAATGTTAATTTAGAGAAAATATTATGAGAGGAATTCTCACCTGTTCATATATGAGAAATTACATTAGTGCTAGAGAAACTACTTTGAAATAAATAACACCCTACATCTTAGAACTTGAGAGGGAAACCATGTAGGCTAGTACTTCTTACCTCTTTCTCTGCTGTCAGGGTTTGCACATAATTTCTGATACACTTATATATTTAGAAAAGATCACACTCCAGTAAGGTTGCAGCTCCTGGAACAGTTCCACAGCCATTGTGAAAATTAAAGAATTGAAGTATACAATTTCTATTTCATTTTTCATCATCCATATTAAATATACTTATAGATGGCAGATAATATTTTATAGAAAAGAAAAAGCCTGAAATTGTCAAATATATTATCCATATGTCTGATTTTTAATTTCCTATCTTTGAATACATTTGCCAATAAAATATCCAGTGAATTTGACAAAGTCTTTATGTTTTTGGGGAATATTAGGTCATGCTTGCAGATGGGGAAGAGCAGAGGATGAGAAAATATTCTACATTGAGAAAACATGATTTCATGTGATGTGTGTTGATGGAGGAAAAACCCAAAGCTTGTCTAGTTCCCTGCATTTAGCTAGATTTAGGAAAAGATCTTTAAAAAGAGAAATCGAAGTCATCATGCATATGTATACATATAATGTTTATGTACCATTCCCGCAGAAGAAAAAAAAAGGTGTATTAGTATTCACATTTGACATCCAAAGGGTGTTGAATTTACTGAAATATATAATTCAATTAGCAGGAGAGAAGGAAATGTCATATAGTGATATTTAAGCACCTCTATATATCCCTAAGAAACTGTAAAATTATGATATTTTACAGGAGGTCAGAAATTACAGACTATGACCTTGTGTCTATTTTAGTGTGAAGAATCTGTTTACTCATCAAATAATAAGGAAATGGACCTCCTGCAAAAACCATCAGTTAAGAGCCACTGAGATTTGCTGCATGCAATGCTTCATTCTTTTCTTCAAAGAAACCTTGTTTAAAGACTGAGTTTTATGAATAATTATTAGGAAGGTTGCAAGAGGCCTTTTTATATATATACACATATGTAATATAGAACTAAGAGTCCTGAATTCCTTTGGAAAAGAATATTCAGGATTTAAAAGGGCATAAGTTTATGTTCATAGAGTCATAGAATCACAGAATGGTTTGGATAGGAACAGACCTTAAAGATGATCAAGTTCCAATCCCCTGTCATAACCTTCCAATAGACAGGTTGCTCCAAGCCCCATCTAACCTGGCCTCAAACCCTTTCAGGGATGGGGTATCCACAGCTCCTCTGCGCAACCTGTTCCAGTGCTTCACCACCAACACAGTAAGGGATTTTCCTCTAATGCATATTCCGAATCTACTCTATTTAAGTTTGAAGCCTTTCCACCATATCCTGTCACTACATGCCCTGTGAAATGTCCCTTTTTTTTGTAGGTCCCCATTAGATATAGGAAGGCCACAGTTAGGTCACCCTGAAGCCTTTCCTTTCCCAGGCTGAACAAATCCAAGCCTCTCAGGCCTTCCTCATGGGAGAGGTGCTTCCATTCCTCTAATCATCCTGGTGGCCCTCCTCTGGACTCACACCAACAGGTCAATGTTCTTCCTGTGCTGTATGTGCTATATGTTGACAAGGTAATGCTTTTTTTTCATCCTACAGCACTGTGTAATCATTTAATATAAAGTGTTGCACATAGTTACAAATAAAAATATTTTCAACATCACTGCTGACTCTGTGTTTAATATAAATTACAATTACGAAAAAGCAGGGAAATATATAGAGTCATTGCTATTGACCCTTTATATATATATATATATATATATAGGGGAGTAGAAAATGATTACTTGTTTAATAAAATAAAAGGTTCAAATCCATTTGATACAAAATCCATTCTCATTGAATGCCCAACAATTTTACAGTCTTTTTCTCTCAATAATTTCTATTCTTTCTTCTCTGTTATCCATGAGCCTTTCTCATTTTTCTCTTTTCAAGCATCTTGTGAGGTTTTCTATTATTTATTTAGTTTCAGATTTCCAGTGTTTTCAACCTTCCCAGTTCCAACCGCCTCACATCTTTCTGGCTAGAGTGTCAGGCTGAAAATTCTCTGAGGCATGGGTGTTACAAGGGCAGAGTAGCATGGAGTGGTGCTAAGAAGTTTGGGCTATTGTCCCCATTCTGAATATGCTGTGTATATCTTAACTGTCCTTGCAGTCATCCACACTAAATGACAGTGTGAAAGCAGGGATAAAAATGGAGCTTGTTCTTTTTTACTGAGTCATTCACAATTTTGCCTACCAAATTTAGCAGGCACAAATCATGCATCAAAATAAACTCAAAATTTTATGGTAGGTCTGAAGGTCACAAGATATCTTCCCGTACACAAATTGTTGTGTTCTGGAACAACTGGTAAAAGGAAAGGCTTTGTCAGTGCTCCTGGATCAGTAGGGATAAAAGGCATTACATGTTTTTTAAGAGGTTCATAAAGATATCTATACTCTAATATCATGTTCTACACTATACTAATAGTTCAGCTACAGATTTTCAGCAAACATTTGTCCTTCCTTCAACACCTTTAATCAATTTAATTTCTCAGTTCTGTTTTCTGTATTGCACTTCCCTCCATGTAGTCTTTCTCTCCAAATCCTTCATTAGATTTTTCCTAATCTTTCTTACTTCAGCAGGTCTACTGTGGATTTGCACTGCATGCTGTATTTAATAACTTATTTGACGATATAGCAGTGTTAGTGTAGTACAGAAAGACTCGAGTTACATTTTTACTGAATTAATTACTCCATTTCTAACTGCAGCCTATAAAGAATATTTTCAGTTCAGTAGTAACTGTAAATCATAACCCACACCCTCTGAAAAAGAAAAAAAAATGTGCGGGGAAAGTTCTTTTATTTTGTATTTAAACAGCTATCCTGTGACTGGAACCCAAACAGTTGGATTTAAAGTTTAGCAAAGCATCCTGAAATGCTGCATTAGAGACATTCTTTTATCTGTAATGTTGATGGACCTAGAAATTAATGTTATGAATTCTCTGGTTCTGCTTCAAGAAGTTTGGTTGTTAGGCTGATGTCTCACATCTGTGCAAAGAAAATAGTTTCACCACCTGCAACATCTCTGTAAGTGAACGAAGAGATCTCGTCTGTTGTAACCAAAGATGCCAGAATTTCTGCACATTAACATAACCTCTGTTCTTCTATTCTCAAGCTCTGCTTCTTGCTGTGCACATATAAATTTTACCTCCTCTCCTTAGCACTACAAGGCTGACACCAAATTCTATCCGAGAATGAATCAACTGACTGCATTGTCCATTCTCACAACAGAAATAAGGGCACTGGGGAATTCCAGGACACAAAAAAATTTCCAGAGCCTTTCCAAGTGTCGCTATAGCTAAGTTTCTATGTAGCTTTTGGACTCTATATTTAAAGGGAGTGAAAAAAAGTTTGCTACTGATGTTGACTTTTCTATATTAGAAGTACTATGTATGTTTGACATAATTCTGGTAATAGAAAAACTTATTTCTTCTTTCTGTTATTGGAAATTGTGTTTCCATTCTTTCATTTGTGCGACAGCTATGGAGCATATTTTATTTTATCTTTAATTACCTTCAAGGGAAAGAGGTGAGCTATTTGCTCTGTTTCAGGTTTTGATATTTGAGTGTTACAGACAATGAAGAAACACGAGTAGAATAATTTACTTCATTCCTATTTACAAAATCCTATCTTCTTTTTTCAAAATGTATTACTTTTTTCTGTGATTAAGTGTTCATTATTACAGAAAATATGTTTTAAATTGCTAAACCTAATTACAAAAACATTCTTATGCTTTAGCAGAAACAAATATGCTTTAAGCATCAAATAACTTTCCAGTGACATTCCGATATTCTTATATTGGTTATTCTTTTGTTTTTGAAGGCTTTGTGTTCAGTCTGGATCTTTTATATATCATCTTGAAATATATTTATTGTTACAAATAGTCTAAAAAGAGATAAAATCCCCTCGATTTAGATATTGAATAATATCTCGTTTGTTAAAAAAAGCCTTGCTGACTGGCTTGACTCATTTATTATTTTTTTCCTTAAAATAGTCATAGAAACTCAGCTGCACTATATATCTTCAGCTGGGATTTGGGAGAGATCCCATTTTGCTAGGGAGGAAAGCATAAGTCCCTGTTGTAACGTAGGCTTAATGAAGACTCTTTTAATCATTTCTCTGTACTGCTCAACGTACTTCTGGTGCTGGTTTTTTGTTGTTGATTTTAAGGTACTAGCTCTCCACTAAGATGTGGGGTTTGACAACAAGGGACAGAATTGCCATCCTTTTCTGGTATAGTAGAAGGATGTACTTGATAGGACATAATGAACCCCTGATTTGTTTGGAAAGTTTAATTCTTGTCCTATCTTACCTGCTTTGGCATTCAAGTATGTGTCGTGGTTTAAAGCAGTTAAGCGCCAAGCACACGAAAGCCAATTAAATGTATAAGGGGAATATGAATTTATTGAGGAAAACAGAAAGGAATTTTGGGGCAAAACAGGTCCACACTTTAAAAAGTTGTAATATAAAGAAAAAACTATTATTAACAGAATGAAAAGTGAAAAAGTCAGAGCAAACCTTTAAACACCTTTCTTTTTTAGTGCCTTTCTCTTTTTACCAAACTTGCACAAAGGATAACAAAATATAACATGGGATTTGGTCAGAATTGCATTTCTTTTAGGAGTCCTTTTATGATTAAGGAAAAGGAGATGCTACTGTGCCGTAAAATTTTCACAAACCAACAGTCTGCCCGGAAAAACAATCTGTTGAAGTGAAAAAGGTAACTCTCCCATGAATCACAGTCTTCCCACACTGCTAAGTCATGGTCCACGGGGGAAAAAAAAACCCATGGGGTTTTAGTCTTAAGGATGAGTTATCTCAGCCTGATAGTAAAGGTTCTCTGTTTCGAAATCTCTAACAGCTTCTTACAACACCTATAGGGCCTGACGCGGGCCCCTCTTTAAAATCACAGGCTGCACAAGACTCTCCCATTCCCCCAAGTTTTTTTCCAAATGGATCAAAGTTTTTTTCTACAGCATGCAAGAAGCATTTTTAAGCTCTGCGCACCAGAAGAGCGAGCGCCCTCTTCTCCCGCCGTCAGTCAGCTTCCATCCCACGTGGCCTCGCCCTTCCACTCTGTTTCTGGCTTTGGAGTCGCCATGTTCAGCTTCGTCCCATGTGCCTTTACTCTCTCTTTCTTCCTCGCTGACTTGAAAGAAAAGGTTGTCTTTGTCGGCTGCGGCGTGTGGAGTTTTCGGTTCAGCGCAGGCTGGGCCAGCTGCAGGGAGGAAAGGGGAGAGGAGGCCCGCCGGCCCCTCCGCCTTCGTGCAGGGTCTGGGCGACTTCAGATCATCTCGGCCGGGCGGTTCCGGTCCCACACCGCCTGCGGGGCCGGGACAGCTCTCCCCTGGGGGCGAGGGCCGGCCCCGAGCCGCCGCCATGCCGGGGGTCGAGGGGAGGGAGCCTGGCCCGGGCCAGGGCCCTCCGCGTCTGGCCACCCCTCCGCCCTTGAGGCAGGAACAAAAGAGAAACTTCTTGCCCTTGCTTCTCTATAAATACGCGATTGCAGAGGCGTTATGAGCCCTCTCATTGGGTTAGCAACTTATCTATCAACCAAGTTTCAACCTACCACGGTATGCAAGACTATCTATTCTGTTGTTGCAAGTCCAAGATTTTGCCGGTGTAAATCCATCTGATTCTAGAAGTGGTTCTAAAGTTTTATGCTCTACTATATAGTGATAATTCTAAGGTAGTTGTCAAAATGTCAATTGTTCCAGCTGTTCTGAAGTCTTTCCAGTGTCACAGACAAGTACATTAAATTTAAGTGACATGGAAATATTTTTCAACAACTACATAACTCACTATTTCAGATAGTGTAAAACAAAAAAAGCCCCAAAATTCATAGTGAAGCTTTACTGAAAACTCATCTATGCATCCTTTTATGTAAGTGTGCAATGCCAACCTGTTTTTCAACATGCCCAGCAAGACCATGGTATTGTTAAAGACTGTTATATTCTCCATGTGTATTAATAGTATAAATTTAACATAATACTTAGAAGTGCATGTGTGTGTGTGTATGTATATATATATATATATATTTTGGTAGTTCTGGTTCTATTGTTTCTATCTTCTAGTTATACAGAAGTTAAGGTCATTAAGACAGTAAAACCTAATTAGGTTGTCCCACTGCCCCGACCAAATATAATTGTATGCTTTCGTACTTCTGTGGTCTCTGGTTCTTTTCTGGTTTCCATAACCTGTTTACTTAAACAAAACTGAGTAGGCCTGTCAATTTTTTTCTTGGTGCAGTATTATCTTTAGGTTCGCTCTTGATGTAGTCTCATCATTTTCTGTTTGCGCAACATGGTAAAAATTAGAAAGATGTATAAACTTTACCTCTTTCCACGCATTTGCAAATATGAAACGAGATTTTGAACTGAGTCTGGGTGGAATGAAGTTAACTTTCTTCATAGCAACACATATGATGCTGTGATTTGCATTGGTGGCTAAAAGAGTGTTGATAACTCTATTACTATCTATTGCTCACCAATGCTTGCATAGGACCAAGGCTTTCTTTCTCCACCTCATGTTCTGTCAGAATAAGTAGGCCTGGAATGGACAAGAATTTGTGAGTGAACATAGCTGAGACAACCAAACTGACCAAATGGATATTCCATACTGTAAGCTGTCAGTCTCAGCAGTAAGAAGTTCAGGGAAAATAGTAGGAAGAGGGAAGTTTGTGATTGTGGTCTTTGTCTTTCCAAGCACCCGTTCTACATGCTGAGGGCCCTACTGCCCAGGAAGTAGCTGGACATCTACCTACTAATGGGAAGAACTGAAATAATTTTTTTTCTGCTTTGGTCACTTATGTGGCTTTTGCTTAATTTATTAAACTGTCATTATCTTGGTCCACAAGCCTTCTTGCCTTCCTTCTGTTTTGATCCCATCCTGTAGAAGATGGGAGGGAACAATAGCCAGGTGTGGTGTCCGGCAGGGATTAACCCACCACAGACTTTAAATGGGCAGACAGGGAGACTGCATATATGTAAGTACACAAACACAAACACACATAGATATGGATAAATGGATTGGTGTTGAGTTTATTCTACAGTTTTTGAAATGGGTTGGCAGTGGTATAGTGTGAAACAAATCACATAATAAATTAATATGCATAGAAATGAGAACACATTTTTTCCATCTGGAAAAAAAAAGCCATTAAAAATATTTATAGATCGCTCTTCTCTGCATGAAAAATCTGTGACCTGAAAAGGGCACTTGTTCATACTGTTGTTATGAGGCTTAGATCAACATCTTTTAAGTAGCTAGAGAATATTTCACATCTTTTGGAAATAGAAATCCAATGGAAGATTCCTGTGGAGTTTAGCTTAAAAACAGAGGTGGGAGATATACAAAGCAAACAAATCAGAAAATACTCAAAAGGTCAGACCACATATTCCTTAACCATCAGAGCACATATATATCTTAAAGTATGCATGCACATATATGTGCATTTACTGTACTACCAAAAAATGTTTTTCTTCCATTTGTTCTTTTGTGTTAATAGAATGGAAATTTGGAGGAGAGGTGAAACCTGTATGACATATCTGTCAAAATATTCATTACAAACAAAACTCTTCACACTTTTTAATAGTAGATGTTATTTTATGCACATGTTTTGATGTCAGCATGATTATCTCTTTGTCATTCCTAGTTTGTAAGTACTCTTTTTGCTTAATTTGACAGCATTCATTCTTCTTCTCTAACTTTTTTAATGTCTATTCCTTCAAAAAAGCTACCATTCTGTTGTCAAGTAGATTTTTACTGTAGTAGATAAATCATCACTGACCTTTTCTAGATTGTCTGCAATGTCCCTTATTTGACATGATTAACACTATGCAATTTATTGATCATATTTTATTTCATTGTAGCTTTTAAGTACTGCATAATACTTAAAGTGAAGTTTATGCTGTAAATATGATTTTTGTCTCACAGGTTTATTCCTGATATATACTTTTTTTCTCCTTTTTTTTCCCCTGACTCTAATTTCTTCATTATTTTTTGGAATTAAGTCATTAAAGAAGACGGCAAGAGAAATAAATATGAAAATCATAGAATCATAGATTCATAGAATAGTTTGAGTTTGACAGGATCTTTACAGCTCATCTAGTTCAACCTTTCCTTGCAATGAGCATGGACATCTTCAACAGGTTGCTAAGACTTCTGTCCAGTCTGATCAGGAATGTTTCCAGGAATGGGGTATCAACCACCTCTCTGGGCAACCTGCTCCAGAGTCACATCACCTTCATTGTAAAATACTCGTTCCTTATATCAAATGTAAGTTGACCTTCTTCTATGAGTTTAAAACCATTATCTTTATTCCTGTTGCAACAGACCCTTAGAAAATGTTTGTCTGCATCTATCCCATAAGTTCCTTTGAAGTACTCAAAGGCTGCAATGAGGTTTCCCCAGAACCTTCTCTTCTGCAGGCTGAACAACCCCAATTCTCTCAGACTTGTCTCATAGAAGACATATTTTATCCTTCCACTCATCTTCATGGCTCTCCTCTGGATTCACTCCAACAGGTACATGCCATTCCTGTGCTGAGGATGTCAGAGTTGGATGCAGTATTACAGGTGGGGTCTCACAAGAATGGAGGGGAAAAATCACCTCCATTGACTTGCTGGCCACCCCTTCTCTTAATGCAGCCCAGGATATGGTTGACTTTCTGGACTGTAAATGCACACTGTCAGATCGAGTCCACCCTTTTGTGCACCAGGACCCACAAGTCCTTCTTGGCAGGACTGTTCTCAGTTCTCCAGCCTGTAAAATTATTAAATTTGATCTGCATGAGATCCATTAGATGCCCTCTGTGTATGAGTTGCCTAATTGAAAAGCTAGCATAGAAAATCATTATGGTATTTTCTCAGTGTTTTATTTTGGGACATTATACCTTAAAGTTGTACCATGCTGAAAAGCAAAAATTGAATCAGGGTACAGAACTGGAAATGGACAGATGCAATATTGTGTATTAGAAAGAAAATGCAGGGAAACATTTCTTGAGCTCAGGGAAACACATTTTTGAGCTTTATTTGACAAAATGGCTCAGCATATCTTAAAACAGTATGAGAGGAGTTCTGAAATGGCACCTGTCTGCTTATCCATTTGTAATATTGACAGAATATAGATTTGTAGTATGCAGAGTTGACAATTTCCAACCGGATGTTGAAGCACTGATCTACATGACAGGAATTGTGATCATTAGTTGCCATGCTTGAAAAGGATGTGGACAGATTCAATGTGGTTAGGTGCAATCAGTCCTGAAATTAATGCATAAATGGAAGAGACACTTTTTCATTATTGCCTACTTTGGGGGAAACAGTGGGTGCACTACTGTCAGAGTTCAGACTGATAGATATTGATACAAATCATTTTTATATGATCTGCCTATTTATTAGAATTGCTTTTCTGCTCTCTATATGGAAGTCCATGATGCATTACGTTCTGAACTTCCCAATGTTCAGATTGCTGTTCTCATTGCAAGAAATAATGAAATGGATTCATTACTTTATTCTTAAAATATTCTGATTTATTTTAGGATATACCTTCTTCACGGATTTCATATACCCTTTTGTTGTCTAGTTCATTTATTTTACTGTAGAAGGGAACACATTACACATATTTTGAGGACAAAAAAAATCAAAAAATGTTTTTAGATTATACATGCAAACAAACAGAAACAAGGACAAGGACCTGAGAAGATACCAAGTCCTACTAATGTTTTAAGCATTAGTAAAATTCAAGATTTTTAATGTAATGATGAGCAGAGAGGAATTAAGATGACAGGCAAGTGCTTTTTGTTTTGAATCTATACTAAAGAAGCAATTATTTTGGTGTAGTCTAAAATTTTCTCTTACTTTGACTCTAGAAATGCAAAGCTGAAACAAATAATATTCCATTAGTACCTCAAATTTTGCATATGTGGGGGATTCTCCTTTATGTGTTTATCTTTTGAATTCAGAAGATGAAACTGAAAGCTGAAAGAAACTACTGTGAGTTCTCTGGACACAAAGATGTTAAAAGGAAATTAACACTACTACAGTGATACAAACAATCTGATTAAAGATGATTTATTAGTCTAAGACTGTAGCAGTACTCCTGGGCTTCAGGCCGGTATCTCTCTAGAGAGTTACACTTGTGGAGGAAGAGAAGAAAATATATCCTTCACTGCTAGTTTAAAAAAGATATCAAACTATTTTGAAGGTGAATATACGATTAGAACACTAAAAGTAGGAGCAGGAGGGCAGAGTGCTGGTAAGATACACAAACACAAATGTATCATTAATGTAAGCCTGAGAAAACCTTACCTCTGGTATTTTCACATGGGTTTGGGTGCTTGAACTTTGCCTTCATTTCTACATTATTTTTAGAGACAGAATTGTACATGCATTTCTTCCAAATTCTTCCTATGCCTTATTTCAAATGTAGAATATTTGGGTTATTGCCCTTTACCTCTCTCACTACTTTAATAGTGCCTCTTTTGTCATGTCATCTTAGATCTGCAGAGACTTTACTTTTTATCTTTTCTGTTTGCATAGAGTCTGTTTTGTGACAGGTAAGGTGTTTTTCTCATTACAACTTCATTAAATAAATACCTGCTTAAAAGTACTTCCTGAAAATAATAATTGGAAATGAAGCCAGGAAGTCAGCTTCATCCTGGGCCCAACTTAAATGCGTCTAAGGAAATGCACATACGTGGGGAATAAACAAGAGGAGTTGCAGACAAACGTGCACCTGCAGGGCTGTGATCTTATTGTCATGGAGATATGGTGGGATGGCTGCTGTGGAATGGAAGGACACAGGCTCTTTAGGACGGACAGACAGGGGAGACAAAGAGGGAGTGTTTCCCTTCATGTCAATGACCAGCTGAAGTCCATGGAGCTCCACCTGGGGAGGGATGAGCAGCAGACCGAGAGCTTTTGCTTCAGGATTAAAGGGAGAGAGCAGGGACAGTTGGTATTATAGTGGGGGTCTGGTGCAGGCCCCTCAACAGAAGAGCGAGCTGATGAGGCCCTTTACAGACAAATAGGAGCAGCCTCATGTTCACAAGACCTTATGGGGGACTTCAACTGCCCCAATATCACATCAGTTTTTCTGTGTTGGAGGGAAAACACAGAAAGGCATAAACAAGTTCCTGGAATGTGTTGGTGGCAATGTCCCTCTCCAAGTGATAGAAGAGCCAGCAAGAAGGTGGTGTGCTGAACCTTTTTCTTACCAACAAGGAGGAGCTGTTGATAGGGGGGAATGTAAAGTCAAGGGCAGCCTTGGCTTCTGTGACCATGAAATAGTGGACTTTGAGATCCGCAGGGAAGTGGGAAGAGCTCACAGCAAGCTCGCTACCCTGGACTTCTAGAGAACAAATTTTGGTTTTTCAGGGGTCTGCTTGGTAGGGTGCTGTGGGATAAAGCCCTGGAGAGAACACGGGCTCAAGAAAGCTTCTTAGTATTCAAGGATCACCTTAGTCAGGCAAAAATATGAGGCCTATGTGGATAACCAAGAAATTCCTGAACAATCTCAAACACAAAAAAGAAGCCTACAGAGAGTGGAAACAGGGTCGAATAGCCTGGGAGGAATACAGAGAGGTTATCCAAGCAGCAGAAGATCGGGGTAAGAGAGCTGAAGCCTTGATAAAATTAAACATGGCCAGGGACACTAATGGCAACAAGAAAAGCTTCTATAGATGAGTCAGTGACAAGAGGAAGGTTAGAGAAAATGTTCTCCAGAAGGAAACAGGAGACCTGGTTACCCAGGATATGGAGAAAGCTGAGGTGCTTAATGACTTTCTTGTCTTGGTGTTCACCAGTATGTGTTCCAGCAACACCACATGGGTCATAAAAGACAAAGGCAGGGACTGAGAGAATGAAAAACTGCCAGCAATAGGAAATGATGTTTGAAACCATTTTAAGGAATTTGTGCACAAGTCTATGACACCTGGTGAGACATATCTGCAGGTTCCAGAGGGAACTGGAAGAGGAGCGGTTAAGGTGTTTTTTTGCAGTATGCTTTGAACTAATTTTTTTCTTTTATGTTCTGCTGATTTCCTAGTGCATGATGACTCTCAGGAATCCATGAGCTTTGTGTTTTCCGTACAGCTTGAAGCAAGCAACCGGAGCTCATACATTGATGTACTGTGGCAGAATAGTGAACAGCGATACCAGCTCAGACTCCCACAACCAATACAGATTTGTTGATGCAATGCTGTGCCTGGGCTACTGAGATTTTTTTCTCAGGCACTGTAGTTGGATGAAGCATTGTACAAATATAGTTGCACTGCTTCTAAATCCAAAACTGACATAAAACTTGTTTGATTATCTCTAATAATGTTCTACATTGTTTATGGACTTTATATTAAAGTTTATACTAAAGAGAATTTCGTGGACAGATAATGTTGGGCTGTGTTTCGCCAGCCAGCCTTTATGTTGTATGGGTAACAGTCACAAGACACGTACTGTTCGTTATCTACTTCACATCTCATAGGCTCCTGTTTCATATACACGTGGAAATGATCAACAGATGCTATTACTGTGCTGTTGTTCTGTACCATGCATTACACTGGTCAGCCTCAGAAGTAAAGAGAAAGAAATATGATGTCAGAAGGATGACGACCAAAAGAATGCAGAACCTCTACTTCAGTCATGTATACTCACCCTCATATTACTGGACTGGGAATAAAAGTCACTTAATCGCATGACTGGGAGCACCAGTCATATTTGAGGGAATAATATATTACACTGACAAGGGAAATTTAAGAATATTTTCTTTTTGTAGAGTATTTCTTTATTTTATGATTTGTACCAGGAAAGCTTCTATTTGCTTGATACAGTGTTAACATACAAAGAAAACCAAACAGCTATATTCTAGACTGAGAATGAGTTAAAACAATTTAAATAAAGTCAAAAAGAAAGAAAATAATGACACTGATATGGGGAACATAAGATTTCTGGTACTCCTTTTGAAAGAAATATTGGTTCTGCCTTTGAACATTTTCCAAAGTTGCAATAGCAAAAAAATCATAACATCGAGTTTCGTAAAGAGCAAAGCTAATGTTCCTTTCTAGCCTAAGTGACAATGAGATCTACTCTAAATTACATTATTTTATCATCAAGATCAGGACTGAGCAACTTCCTAAAAATGTTTTTGGCATGATTTAAAACAAACTGCTCATTAACAGCTTTCTTTAGAGGGAGAACATGGATGCCAACATTGAACTTGTTTATAGTTTCCATTAGCACAGACTTCCAGACTTCAAGATCTTGTGGACTTGTTTAAGTTATATTATTTCTCTCAGCTGAGGTCTTCTTTCCCTCTATGTAAGGCTCATCCAGGTTTGAAGAGGGAAGCATTCATCTGAACTAGCAAAGCACAGCATTAAATAAAGAATGGTGAATACATCTAGAAGGTTCCAAATATCATGGGGTTGCATGGGGAAATTTTGTCTACAATCCATATTGCATGCACAGAAGCTGTTTGCTAAGATAACATGGAAAAATATTTGATGACTTGGCAATGAAAGCAGAGTTACTGAAGAAAATAACTTTTAATGTCTTTTTGTCTCCTCCACATCTCTCACAGCTTTATCTTTATGACTACGTCTTGTAGAAGCTGGAAAGAAACTTTTTACAAGGGCATGTACTGATAGGACAACGAGTAATGACTTTAAACTGAAAGAGGTTAGGGTTAGATTGGACATTAGGAAGAAATTGTTTTCTGTGAGGATGGGGAGATCCTGGAACAAGTTGCTCTGAGAAATTTTGGATGCCCTATCCCTGCAAATGTTCAAGGTCAGGTTGGATAGGGCTTTGAGAAACCTGGTCTAGTGAAAGGTGTCCCAGACTATGGCAGGGGGATTGGAACTAGATGGTCTTTAAGGTCTTTTCCAACCCAAACCTTTATATGTTTCTGTGAGTTTCCTTTGCGAAGTCCTCTCTCTGTCTGTCACATTTTTATAGGACTTCTCTCGTTGCCCTTCCATTTACCTAAGCACTTTGTTTTGTCTCCTTCAACAGATATTTATTCCAGGGCATTCCCTTCTGGAAAATGTCATAGAATCATAAATCAATTTAGGTTTAATGAGACCTCTGTAAGTTGCGTAGTACAAGTTGCTGCTCAAAGAGTTTCAACGAGAGTAGATTGCTAAAGACTGTATCCAGAAAAACTTTAAGTAAACATCTCCAAGGGTATCTCTAAGGAATAAGGTCAGTCTCTTCCTGTAATTGACCAAATTTCATGATAAAGAAAAAAGTCCTTAAATGTATTCCACCTTTCCCATGACCCAAGTTCATATATCACTAGCCAACCTAGAAAAGAGGCTTGGCTCCATCTTCTCCACACTCTCCAACCAGGAAAGAAGTATATTGAAAAAGGTTAAAAAAGACAATAGTGATTTTCTTGAGACAGCAGTCATTAACAGCTCAGGGACTAAATAAGACAAATACCTGTGGGTCACTTCCAACTCAGGATATCCTATGATTTTATGACTTATCTGAAAAATATAAAATATTAAAAACCTCCTCAAAGAACATGGTGATGATGATTAATGTCTTACAAGCAGCAATGGAGATTGACCTTTCCCCATCTGGCAGATGACTGCCTGGTCATAGAGATTTGTTGGTTGTCTCTTTGGGCTTTGTGAACAAATCAAGGCTTTGTCTAGAAGGTATTAGTTCCAGTCACTTGTTCTTTGAGCATTAGCCAATAATCTATTGCACTGTTCTTTAAGTTGTGTTTATCTTACTTTATCTCACTGTCTGATGAAGGATATCCAAGGAAAAGAGACTCAGAGAGAGACAATGACAGAACCAGCAGTACAAGAAGATTGTTGCAGGCAGCATGAATGTTCAGTCGGAATATCCTGATGTGCTTTAACAAATATAGCAAATAAGAATATATGCTTCATGACCGTCCGTTCCTACACTGAGTTTCCCTAAGGAAGGAGTTTTCATCTACCTCTCAGTTTGGTTTTCTTTTCACTAGCAAGAGAATATGAGATTTGGGAATACCAGGTGATGCCTCGTCTGCTGTGTGTCAAGGACAGAATGCAGCTCTCACCTTCATGGCAACAGAGAAGGAAGATAGAAGTTATCAATACACCTCCTGCAGCACAAAGCGTTTTCATTTTAACTGAAAGGAAAATACCCAAGCAAACAAACAATGGAAAAAGATGTCATTCACTGTCTTTGGTCTTCAGCGTTGATCCATTCTTAATCAACCTTGGTTTTCTGTTGCAAATAGGAGCAATTTTGTGATCTTCCTTATTCCTCTTCTCTGTGGACAGAAGAGCAAGGAGAGATTAGTCTTCTCATCTCTGACAAAGTTTTCTTGACAAGCTAGAAGATTACCTTAACTGTTCTTCTGGTCCACGTCCTTTTGCACTTAGCACTTGGAAGAGCATAGAACTGATTTTAAGCACTGTAAGTATTTCCTTAGCATGATCAAAATATTTTTTTGAGCTACATTATTCATATAAATTATTGTACCTTTGATTTATGTAATTTGTATGCCTGAAATGGATGATTTGTTTCATTGACATCACTATAAGAAAAAGAAAAACCCCAAACAATGTTAAAATTAAGCATTAATAATTCATACATTTTTTAGACATTTATTTCAGTTACATAAAATAGAAATGTAGCCACATAAAAATCCATACAGTTTTAAGCTGATTAGATCAATAAAGTATGATCTCATGAAGGATTTTATTATTATACTTCCTTTCTATGGTAACTGACTTCAGAAGAGGAGTTTCTGTACCTATTTTTGTTTTGGAATACTGCAAAACTGTTAAGTGGATTTATTGTAAGATCATTCAAAAAATTCTGTTACCTCAAAAGAACTGGTTTTTGGTGATGATTTAGTATTACAGATATTATAAAAATAATTTAAAGAATAAACCTAAACATTCTCTCCAGATGGTTTAACATGGAAAAGATACCAGCATCAGCCCTCACAGTGAAATAAAATGTTTCAATTTCATTTCAAAATCTGATGATTTCATTGAAAATATTTCTAGAATCTACGGCTGCAGAGGTATATCCGGAGAAATGCATGTCCTAATATCCATCTCAGTCTATAAAGACCTTCAAAAAATATTTGTGAGGAAACCAATACTTGAAGAAATTGTTTTATATGTTTTAATGTTTTACTGATGATGAAACTACTGCTTTTTATTGGTGGGTGGCAGAAAAACAAGACAAAGGTAAGAATTAAGTCTGAAAGCATAAAAAAATAAGGAACTTAAAAACAAATATGTACTTACAGTCTGAAGACCACCATCTATTACCAGTGGCATTACACTAAGAAGAATTTCATCTTTAGGCACAACTATGAGAAGCTTTAAAATAAAGCTAACAGGAACATGTTAACACCTACGAATATTATCTAAATAAAACTCTCATATCAATTCCTCTAAATAACCTATATGCAACTAGAATGAAAGACAAATTTATGATTTTTTTGTTAAATTTAACTTCATTATGAAGTTTACAAAATCTGGAGAAAGACTTGCTATAAAGAAGGAGCTAGTGTTTAGCTAAATTCAACATATTCACCTTCTCTTCTGACTCAAGCAGAATAGAATCAGGCAATTTAAATAAGTAATACCATATCACAGAATTTTATAGATTTTTACAACTGAAAAATAGAAACTGTTTACCTTGCAACAATACTATATGCATTCCTGTACTGATACTAAAAAACACCTAAAAATTCAATATGAGCAAGTCCCATATACTTCCAACTATATCAATAGTGAGGAAAGGAAAGAATGAACTGGAAAACCTACACTCTGGCTTAAAAAAATGCCATCTGACTTTGAATTAAAACTGTCCTAGAATTGTAACCACTGTAGAATTGAAGTCGCACCCAATTTTCACATAGTTAATAAAAGCTGCTCACAAATTGAAGTTGGGGATACAAAAAGAAAAAAAAAAGGGTTTTGATGCAGCTTTGGTTGGAAGGCAGTTTTATTTATTAATAGTGTCTCTTGTAGCTTCCCTTCCCTCTCATGAGGTGTGGAGGGTGCAATTTCAGTGACTCTGCTGTAATTCTTCTATAACTCTTCCACAGATGCTTTAATGTCAATCAATCCCGTCTCTCTGTAGTTGCTGACTGTCCCCCCTAGCACTGCAATTCTATTCATTCAATTCATGTTGAATTCTATGGATGTATTAAAGGGACAGTTGGCTAGCATGGGGAGGACAGGGTTGATTGACTAGGCTTCTGTGCAAGAATTACAGTAGAATTACAGCACAGATGCAGAAATTGCAGCCTGCTGCTCCATAGAGGAGTTTGAATGGAAATGGTGCTGGAAGGGAAGAATTGTACCTATCAGAGACATTGCTAATAGTAGGAAAGTCTCCCTAAAATTAATCTTCATTATAAACAATTGGGGAAAAAAATAAGAAAGCTAAAATTCATTTTGAAGAACAGTGGTTTTGAAGAAGAACACAAAATCATTAAAAGATGCTGGGTTTTTTTTGAACTACTGTTGGAAAAGCTGTTTTTCTAAGGATTCTAGTGATGTTATACTGTTCTGACAGCAGTACTATTCTATAGCTTTGATCATCTAAATATCAGGGATATATTAAAATCTAAATAGCAGGTTTTGTGAGGAGGAAGAGTTAAAGTGTATTCATTAAATAACACAATTTAGCATTTCCTTCCTGATTCTTCATTCCAATGACAATTTAAAAGCACACATACATAGTTTCTTAAAATGGTATTGCTTATTTTAAGTACAGAATAAGTAGATTTTTTTTGGAATTTCAGATATCTTATTAACATCCACAGACCAAAATCACATACTTTAAACCCAGGGAAATCTTAATTTTGGCTTTTGAAAGTGATTTAACAGAATTTTAATGCTTTTGAGTTAATAAATGTGTGCTTAGTTATATTTTATGATAGTAAGATCATTACTGCATCAGGGCATAGTACAATGATTCAAAAACCTCACTGACTGTCATCATGCTTTAATTTGCTGTGTTATGAAATTCAAAAAGATATTGCCTATGCTATGAGAGACACATTTAGTAAAAGAGTTATATTATCCATCTATATTGGTATCTTCAATGGATTTTTGCAGTATGCCGTAGCTTTCAGCTGCTTCCTTTTCAATTTTGATACAGTAGTGATCTTATATAATATTATATAAAACATGTATTAAGTCAGTAGATTCTTCCATCCAAATCTTCCAATCTAGAATACTTTTTTCCTACAACTTGTAGGTTATTACCATCATTACTCTTTTTACCTCTTTGGACCCAATTGTATTTTTGCTGTAAGTATTTAATTTTTTTCTCTCTTTGTCAGTTTCAACAGTTTTGCTCCCTGAAATAAATAAGATTTACTATACATTCAGATCAATAGGAAATAAAATTTACTGGGATAGGAAATAAAATTAGTGGGATTTTTTCTTGATACAAAATACCTGCCCCAGAACAGACTATGTAGAGAGTTTTTGCAGGAGGAATATTACAGGCTTTGATTAAGTGTTGTCCAAATTAATAATATGGATACCAGTTCTCTAAGATATCAGTTTATACTTTTTAGTATGGATATGGATAGAGTTAATCAAACCAGCCTTTGGAAGATCTAGATACCCTTGTTCTCTCTGATCACAGTTACTGTAGGCACAGTTACGTGACTGCAACGTAGTTAATGACTGGATGGAGTCATGTTCTGCTTCTGGTAAGGAACAAAAATGTCAAGATTCTGAAATGTATGTTTTTGACAGAAAAACAAAGAGTATTCAGTGCTTTTCCCCCCTCTCTTATTGTCCCTCACTGCTAAATTATTACTCTTCCTCTCTGGACAATCCATTGACGTTACTTCATCCCATGCATATCACTTGTGTTTGGTTGAGCAAGATAGTTCACCAGGTGGTGGATGCTGCATTACACACTATTTGCCTAGTCTGCACTTACAACTGTGCTTCTCTCTGCTGAGTGACTTTACAGAAACAGTGCCAATCCAAACGGTGAGCCAAATAATTTCCATGCTTAAATTTCAGTGACTCTTCAGGCACACGAGGAAGCTCAAGTCACCTCCTTTGAAGAGGTAGCATCATGTGGCTGCAGTCTGGGAGAATCAGAAATGTGATTTTCCATATGATAGCAGTTCGGATTGTGTTTTCTCCTTTGCCTTTGCTCCTCCACTTGCTTATCCCCCAGACTTCAGCTTCATGCTACTTCATGTATACTTTTGTAGACCTGGTGTAGCTGTGGACTTGAAATAGGACACTAAATCACCGACTGAAAAGGCCCCATGATAGAGAAAAGGTTATATTTTTTAACACAGTAACTTTTGCCCTCACTTGCTCACAGAAGGACACAGACTGAAAAAGTACAGAAAGGGTAGTGCAAGGCTAGGATCAGCCAGGTAAGGGCAACTTATTCTACAATTATTTTATTGTTATGATATAAAGAATGCCCCTGTTTCTTAGAGAATTTCAATCCGAAATACCTGTTGAATATATTCCCTCATGTCTGTTTACTAATACAGCTATAGAACTAGTAAGATTTTACTCTTTGAAAGGGTCTTTGGTTGGGGTTTTTTCTCCTGAAAGCCAGACCTTTATTTTTCTTAGTCCTGGGAGCCAAGGTCTCTTCTTCAGTGCTCTCTTCAGTTTCTTTTATCAATTCTATGCTCTTAATAATTTCTTGGGTTTACTGCTTGCTTAATATTTTCACATTTTATTTCTAATTTCTGCCTTCACTTTGATACAAGTGAACTTTCATCAGATTTGTTCTCTCTCTTGGGAGAGGGTGTTCCCTTATCTGTGGGCCTTGCTTGAACTCAAGAGCAGCTCTTTTCTTTCAAAGATACAGTGAAGGTGTAAGAAATTCTTGTTTTCCATTTGGTTTCTCAAGGGAAGTTATGTTAGTTATTACTCTGTTACTTGAACTCTTTGACATAGAAGGAAGGTCATGAAGAAACCTAATGAGAAAGCATATGATATTATGCTTTCAGTATACATCCTGTCGTGGGTTGACCCTGAGTCTGATGGATGGATCTTTCGACCAGTCACACTTCTCGAAATTTCCATATTTAAGCCAGTGGAGACACAGGAAGTGTCCCTTTTTTTTCTGCTTGAACCTCTCGGCAGGGAGTGGGGGGGGGGCGGGGCAGATTTTGGCCGGAGCTCTTCGGAGCGGCCCTGGGCCTCCCCTCCCCTGGCCCCGGCGGGCATGGGCCCGGGCCCTGGCCCCAGCTGGCACAGGCCCCGGCTCCGGGAGAGTCCCCTCGGAGCCGTGGGCGGAAGCCGTTGCTGCAGAGCCGAGACCGTCTGAAGCTACTGCTGAGGAACCCCCCCACATGACCGTGAGGAGGCGGCGGGAGCTGACGGAGCTTTCCTACAACCAACTCAGCCTATACTGAACTGTAAAATAACATCAAGGGCAAGCAGCATAACAGGAGCGAGCTTTTCTCCATCGCAAGACCCGAGAAAAAGAGGAGTGGTTTCCTCATCATGGCAGCCTCGGTGTCAGAGAGAAGGAGAAAGTGAGTGGAGCTGAAAGATGGCGACGGGGAAGAGAGGGCGGAGACGTGCTTTTAGCGCGCAGCTTAAATCTGCTTTTTACAGACCGTGGTATGGACTGTAATATCAAACTGTTTTCCCCCTCTTTAATCCATTTAAAAATAAAGGGGGGATGAGAATTCAGTGTGCAGCCTGCGAGAGAAATAAAGGCTGTTAGCTGGTGCAGTTTGGGAAAAACCACGCGACGTAAAAGAGACCTCTATTTCCTCAAATTAACAGAGAGAGACTTTTAAGAATTGTGAATGCTGACCAAAATCCCATGTTTTGTCATTATTTGTGCTGGAGGAAGTAGGAGGGGGGGATGTTGGAGGAAAAAGGGGGTTTTTTTGGTCTTAATCTCTTATTTCATTTTACTCTTAACTCTGTTAGTAATAAACTTTCTTTCATATTCTTTGAGCCTGCTTTGCCTTTCTTCAAACTTCTTATCTCACAGAAAATAAGAAATGTGAACTAGACCACTACAATCCTCACCTTTATTGGGAGGAATTCTTTGTATGCAAGTTACACTGCCTTCGCCAGCTGAGCAAAGGTAAAGCTGTGTAAGCTAGCTAGGGTGAGTGCAAGTATACAATACAAAAATAACATCTATTTGTACAGATTATGCTTTATGCGTTCAGAAGAGGTTTTACAGTGTACAGTTTTACAGTGTCCTACGTTTGGACAACATAGATAGAGTTAAAAAAATAGTCATCAATTTGCTTAGCTGTAGGCCGAGTCACCTCTAAACTCTACAGTGTAATACTGCCCTTGGTCAGAATTAGATGAGAAAATATGTTATGATGTCAGGTTAATGCATTGAACTCTAATTTTTTTCAGTGCACACCATTGGATCTATATCAGGTTTTAGGATATATAGTAAAAAATTCAATGGAATTCTGAAGCACATTACCTAAGCAAATAATATATAATATAATACATTATATAAATAATGTCATATCATGACATTTGATTGTTTCATTACTATCTGTGAGGTAATACATTTGATTGTTTCATTACTATCTGTGAGGTAATACAAAAAAAGGACATAATTTAATGAGTATATTAATACTGTGATGTTGTAACAATTTTGACAAAAGAACGTGAATATGCTATGCAAGCATTTGACAGAATTTGTGTGGCTGTTTTAATAAGAAATTACTTTTACACGCCTCACTGATACCTGCACAAAACCTATGCATGTATGAGACTAGTCTAGACAATATTAATGGCTTCAGATAACATGAAGTCCAGGCTGGGATATAGACAGGAGCTCTCTGGTTTATGCTCATTCTAAAGAAAAGTAAAGAAAACATAGCAGCTTGGAGGAAACAATTAAGGCTGAAAATAAGAGTGAAACCTCCGAGATTTATTAGATATTCCTTACTTAGAATTATTGGCATAGTTTTGGAAATTTAAATGTTACTGTTTAAACATTTAACAATGTCCAGGAGTGCTTTCTGTTTCCCATACCTAATTAGAAAATTGCAACCTTTTCTGCCAGATGTGTATATTATAGCTGTTCATTCCTTTATGATATCTTCATTGGGCTACTGAGAAGACTAGTATGACCAGCAGGGCTAGGGAAGCCATTGTCCTGCTCTACTCAGCACTGGTGAGGCCACAACTTTAGAACTATGTTTAGTTTTTGGCCCCTCATTTCAAAGAGGACATTGAGGTGCTGGTGTCCAGAGCAGCGCAACAAAGCTGGGGAAGATTCTAGAGCATAAGTTTTATGAGGAGCAGCTGAGGGAGCTGGGGCTGTTTGGTCTGGAGAAAAGGAGGCTCAGAGGAGATCGCATTGCTCTCTGCAACTACCTGAAAGGAGATTGTAGTGACGTGGGGCCTCATTTCTTCTTCCATGTTTCAAGTGAAAGGATGAGAAGAAATGACCTTAATTTGTGCCAGGGGGGTTCAGATTAGATACTGAAAAGGTTTTTTTTCACTGAAAGGATTGTCAAAGCACTGGAATGGGGTACACAGGGAAGTGGTGGGGTCATCATCTCTGGAAGTGTTCAGGTGGTGGATGTGGCACCTGGGTATCAGGTTAAGAGGTGATTATGGTGGTACTTGGTTGACAGATGGACTGGGTGACCTTGAAGGTCTCTTCCAGTCTTGGTGATTCTATGATTCTGAATTACTCTCTGTAAAAATATTACTATTGAGATTATTCAGAGACTGAAGCTGGAGTTGGATATGCTGCTCATATGACATTTGTGACAGGTTAAAACATTATGTGCCTATCCCACTCATCTCGTTTCTTAATTTTTTTCCTTCCCTTTAGAATATCAAGTTCTACCTAGAGGAGGAAAACATCATTATTATTAAACATGCAAGACTATTTTTATTGTCTAGACAGAATCCTTTTAGAGATCTAGGATATATGCACATCTGCCAGTAAAGCAGAGGAAGTCAAATTAGGAAGTGATGGGTCTCCATGTGTGACCTGGGGAAGATAACCTGTTTGCAGAACTCCACTGCAGCCAGAGAAGTTTGGCTGACCAATCTGATGTGGTCTATAGTGACCTTCAGTACTTTGGATACTTTGCAGTGCACTGAGTTTTCTTTTCCAGATGGTGCTTATGTGTATTTTGTCTTTAATATACAAATTGAGCTACACCTTTCCTTACGTGAAAGGTTTCCTCTTTTTTTCACAAATGAAATGGGAACAAGTTTATCTACCCTTTTTTTGTATTTTAAGAATCCAGAGGCAAAAGTTCTCTACAACATTTTTATGATGCTTTATTTGTTAATATATCAACAGAAAACATTCTCTGATATGCAGCTTGATCTTTTTCATTCTTACTTTAATCCTATTACTGCTGTTTAAATCCCTGTTTATCATCCTGAGTGATTCTTCTCCTGTCTTGGATTTACACTCCCAAGATACTCAGGGACCATTATCAAGTCCCCCTCATTTCAGCAAAGCGAAAGCCATGATATATCTCATATATATATATATANATCTCAATATATTAAGATCTCGAATGCTCTATAAACATTTATCTCATATATATATATATATATATATATATATATATATGTGTGTATATATATATATATATATATATATTTCACAGTTCCATTTCTGTGTTTCTCTACCTTCCCTACAGTTTTGTGATAGTTTCCGTTGTCCAAAGCATCTTTTGTTTCTGGGTAGAATTTTATCAATAAGAAACCTACAAAACAGTGTGCATTACAGCTCTGCTCTTTCTTGAGTGACACAAAACCCAATGCTGGTTTAAAAATTGGTTTTATGCTGGGTACAAAGACAAAGACTATCATTCTATTCTATAATATATCTGGTTTTTTATAAACAGCCAAAGTCAGTGGTGCCTTTATAACTTGTGTCTATGATGTTAATTATGTTCTATTACAATACTTGTCCAATGCAGTGTTGTGATCAGTGCAGTAATTATTATCTTTTAATGGCTGCATTGTCATAGTTGTGGAGAAAACCATCTCTGGCATTCATGCCAGGCGCCAGAGAAACACAAGAACAAGACAGTCTTTTCAGCAAAGACCCCACAGTCTGTATAAGCCAAAAAACTAAGACAAGATGGCAGAAAATAAAAGAATGAATAATAAGACAGGAATTAGAAGGAAAAAAGAAGACACAGTGGTCAGCATAGAGGTTACTGGTTTCACATATGGGAAGTCCTGTGGCTCTTTAAGACAGTAGCATTCTTCCTCTCATTGAGTATGTTTCAAGTAATTTTGTTTCAGATGTTTGCATTGAAAAAAAAATCATGTTTAATTTTCTACATTTCTGATCTGTCCAGATAACATTTTGTTAACTCTTTGTCCTAACTGATCTCTGCTTTGTTACTTTTCTCTACCTATTTCTTTGATTTGTATTTGGTCATCTCTCTTCACTATCTTCAGTACTCTCCAATCTTTGCAGATAACAGGATAACATATTGGTAATACTTTACATGCTATTAAAATTTTAGAATGCATTTTTGAGATAGTAGATATGTGACAGCATTTTAAAAATTTTATGGAGAAACAAACCAAAGCAGATACTTGTTACTTGCAAAGAATGCGTATCGGTGTAGTGGGTTGGAGCTGAGTTGATTGACGGGCTTTTGGACCAATGACGCTTCTCACGATTTGTGTATTCAAACCGCGTGGAAGGTTGGTTAAAGGGGGTTAAACAGACTTTTGTTGGGGCTCTCTAGAGGGGTCTCCAGGCCTCAGGGCTGGCGGGCCAGCCTCAGGCCAGGCCCTCTCCCCCAGTGAGGGCAGAGAGCTGCCGGGAAAAGCCGTCCCGGCTCCGTGGGGCATCCAGGATCAGCCTTAACCAACAGGCAGCTAAGAAGTAGCTATGAGTTGTTGTGCAGCTGAGACCACCTGGCGCAGCTTCTGGGGACCGGCAAGCCTCCCCTTCCCTCCACACGGCCGGTGGGGGGTCGGCAGAGCTGCTCTGCAGCCAGCACAGGTTGCGTCGACTGAAGAAGACATCATAAAGCTTGAACAAGATCAATTTCTTGACATGGCAACTCTAAGGTCACAAAGAAAGTCACCTGGGACGGAGTCAAGATGGCAGCAGGAAAAATAAAAAGAGGCAGAGGTGCGTCTTTCACGTGTAGCTTAAAAGTGCTTTCTGCAGGCCATGGTGAACACGGTAATATCCCAGACTGTTTTGTCTCTTTAATCCCATTTGAAGTACATGAGGAGATGGGAAAATCACGTGCGG